>CABFOV010000528.1:115315-184970 GCA_902141375.1 Timema poppense
TGATTACCAAACCCTTCCTTCACCTCTGACAAGACATCTTGTGAATGTGAGGAATGCCAGGGCTCCACCGTGGTTCGGATTCCACGTTAAACTGTAGGTCCTCCATTTCATCTCGCAATCACCCTACCATTACACATTAGCGTAAGTGTGTATAGCCCGAACGGGTAGTAAGACGCGGTGCTAATAATAATAATAATAACTAAAGTGTCCCAGTTTGTGTTGAAAATATTATGGTAAGCCTACCATTAAACACATAAAAAGTGCCCCAAAAGTTACTAATTGGAAACAATAGCTTGGTACATTGCATCTAAACTAAGGCCACTTACATTATTGAAAATGTTGCCCTTAGTTACTACAAAACAAATTGAAATAGCATCTACAGACATTTAATTGTCATAAATTGTCTTTGCTTTCTGTAGTTAAGGAGCTGTGCCTTCTAACCTTCCCTTTCCTCTAAGATTTAAGGGTGCACCGTTGGACCTACCAATTCAAATACTGAAACTTAAAATATAACTAGTGTGTAGGAATACAGATTAAATACATATATTAAATAGAAATATACCTATGTTCCCATAGTTCTAATGAGTACACTTATCAATACTTATGATTACCGAAATGAAAATCAACTAGCAAATACACTCAGTGGTAGTTAGACTGAAAGGTCTGAGGAGGCTTTCACTAAAAATGGTTATATTGAGATTAGGTTATTTTATAAAAAAAACACAATAGTCTTGTAGAAAATGCATATCATAGTTGTATAGTTGAACATACTCTCAATTTTGTATTTTCTGGATATGTACTTAGGATATACACCCCCTTTTAAACAAACAACAAAAAAACAACCACTTTACTTTGATTGTGAACCTGATGCCTTAACCTTGTGACCCCAAGTGGCATTATCTCCAATTGAAATAAATCATAAATTGATGTATTTTTAGAAACTTGAGAATGTGCACCTAGAGAGTTTCTTTTTACTTTTACATTTAACCACGTCTCCGCCTGTGCATGTAGCTACTAAGCCAAGAAACTTAAAGAATGACACTTTGCACTTATTTTAGGAAATCTGAGGGTGGGATCATAGAGGGTTTTTATATTTTTTTGCCATTGTGAGCCTGATATCTTAGAATGCTTGATCATGGATTTGGGTAGGGCCTAGCTCATGAACTAAAAGAGAAAGAAAATGCTGAAACTACTTGTTCCGGTTTTAATCATATATATATTTGGTATAAAGTGTTAATAATAGTTAAGATTGAACTTAGAGAAAGTGTGCCAACATTCCACCCTAGTGAGATTCAGGTCCCAATCTTTACTATATTTGTAGTCCAGTCTATTGCAAGTGTGAGGCCTTGGACCAGGGGTGTCAAACTCGTTTGACCATCAGGGCCACTTTTAAAATTTAAAATACTGAGAGGGCCACATTAAAAAATAGTAGCAACATTATCTTAGTTAAAAAGCGATTACAACTCAATAATATATCAATAAAAAAAGTATGCCTCTATAAAATAAATTATACTAACAGGATTTTTGTACCAAACGTTTGTAGCTTTTTTTTTGTTGCAACAATGGTAGGAATACTGGACTTTACATCTTGTGCCAAAATCACTTTCATAATTGTTGACAAATAACAGTCAATTGCAATTGTTTACATACATATGAGCTGCCAAACAATGCACATATTGGGTGTGAAAATTCAATAGCTTATAGGAGTTGATCTTTATCGAAGAAAGAGTACACATTAGCCAGCAACTGAAACTAATAAATATATATTCAGTAACTGACTTCATTACAATGAAAGCTTCGAGGAGGTTTTCTCAAAATTACATTAATACATCATATACATGTTCATGTTATTATTGTAGAAAACATATTTCTAAAGTTAGTCTATAAATTTGATTCATGTGATCATAAACTGATGCATGCCAACTGTCCACAGGATCAGTTCTGAGAGCCAAATCAAAATTAATCTAGTGAAATATTACCTAGTCCAGTTTTTCATTTTTCATTCCAACTTAAACGAATTTGAAACTAAAAACCAAGAAAGGTTAAAATGTGAATGTGTACTTTCAGAAATCTGAGGGTGAGCATATTTTTTACATTTTTTACTTACCTCAATGTGGGTCTAGTGCCTCAGTTAGCTCCAAAACCAAGAAACCACCAAAGTTGAAACCTAGTATATACTGTATAACTAGTGAACTTTAGTAAGTGAGCCTTAGTTTTATATTTTAACTTAGATTTTAGGCCGGACTAATTAGGCCGAGCAATCACCGGTGTGTGCAACTAAGGTCTGAATTTTTGTGCATCATGTCTTATTACCCGTCCGAGTTATACTCCCATAGTAATGGAGTAGAGATGAAAAATGTAAAATTTAGAGGAAATGGAGTAACAGAAGAGTGTAAATCCATTTAGGAAAACTCACCCTGAGTACACCAAGCCAGGATTAAAATCTGAATCTCCCCCTAACCAGCAATCCAGTATAATGTGCAAATGACGCCTTAGATCAAGCGTCCACAGATGCAGGAATACAAAAATTGTTTCCTTTCTAGTGTGCAGTGGATTATATTCTGGAGCGACCCCAGGCAATGCTTTTCTTTCTTTCAAACAGACAGACGAAATTTAAAATGTCGGCCCTTCGCGTGTGGTAGATAATGTGCAATGCTCACGAGAGACAAACAAACTCACTCTTAATTCTATGAATTTAGATAATAAATAATGTAGTTTAATCTCAAATCCAAATAAAATATTTAGAGGAAATTTCAAACTAAAATTAAAAGAGAACTTTCATGATAGTGTGAAGTAAGCAGTATGTATGTGGCTAAATATCCTCTAAATCTAACTTCTTAATTCATAGACCATCTAAGTAATTAAATGTGGATATTCAGGATTGGTTGCAAGACAGATTGGCACTATCAATGAACAAAATTAAATATATCTCATATTTTAATTATTCTATAGGTATTTTTTACCAATGGCATCCTACCACCTCTTCAGGCTACACATATTTAATTACTTAATTTTATTGTCGGTACCTAAAACACTATGTCGCTGTTATTACCTTCAGTTTGTTCTAGGCTAACTTCACTTGCAGTAGACGATATTTACCCTCATTGAGCCCCCAGGTGGAAGGAGCTGAGAAGGCCAGCCCCAGATAATTTGGAGACACAATTATTGGCTGATAAACACTCACAAAACTGATCGTTTATGGAAACGGTGGCAAAAGAGAGGTTGAGGGGGGTAGGGAGAGGGTTTGTTGTTGTCACCAAGGTCGTCCTACTCCTGGCAAAACATGGTTAGTGGATACTTGGGGTACACTTCTATACTGACACTCAAAAAGGGGCCACACCACTAGAGTTTCTGTTGCACTGTTATAAGTACTAGCAATAAAATAATAAACTAAACAAGTCATAAAAAATTTAATAATATTTCATGTATATTTTTCAAGCTTGTTTTAGTATTATTATAACTTTCTTTTGACACCTTTTATAATTTCCTATATTTTTTTCAAAACATATTGATTGATTCATAAATAATATATTATCCCTCCTTACTAAACTTTAAAACTGTGATCAAAAATTTGTTTTAAGTTTATTCTTAATGTGATTGGTTAGTTTGACTTAAGTTACTTGAGCGCTGGTTATATTTGAGATTAGAGCATGAATAAGCAGGAAGATAGTACTAAGAAGAATGCGCTACAGATTAGTTTAACTACATGTTGTTAATAAAGTATGAGTCACAAGAAGAAGTAACAAATATTAATTAGCTAAAAATATCCATATGCACTTTAGTGAAAACAATGAAAATCATTGAAAATCATTTTGTTCTATTTTAATATTTCCAAAGCAAAGAAAGAGAGCAGAGAGGGATATAAAATTTACAAGAGGAAACATTTATTAAATGAAAATGAATTTTCTCACTAAATAAAACATATAAAATACACATAGCCTATTTAATTTATTTATACATGATAACGTTTTAAAAGAATCGTAACTCAATAAAATATTTCTCTTGTGATAGAAATGTCAACAAACAGTTAGTAATGTTGAAAACAACAATAATATTAATTCTGAAACAATTTAAGCAAATGTCACCTCTTTGATTTAGAGACAACTTAAACAAGAGATTTAGTTGGCAATAGCTATCATTATTATTATTTAGCACTGCATCTTACTACCCGTTCGGATTATATGCTGGCAATAGCTATCAATCACAATCAAAATTTTACTGGATTATTAACTAAACAATTTATTAAAAGTGATTGACTAAAATATGTTCCAGCTTGAAACTATGAAGTATTTAGTACATGTTGAGAAACATAATAATTGTAAGTTTTACTTTCTTTAAATTAAAAGTGCATAAGATTGTTATTCAATCCCACAAAGTCTGGATTGAAATGAATCTACCCTTATTTGAGACTACTTTGAAAACATGTACATAACTAGGGTGAAGAAGAGAGCAGTCATACTTGCAACAATATGGTACAAATACATGAACATGTTAATAACATATCACAGCATGCAAATAGCTGGCACATAATGCCTTTATTGACTAATTATGTTGCATTTTTGGCAAATATTACAAACTTTTACAGGGCTTGACCCCAATATTTGTCTTTGAGACAATTGTGACCCCTTAATAAACTACAAGCATTCAAATTATAATTTTTAAATATTATTTTCAATTAATTTTACCACCTATCTGGATTTAATTACACTTTTGGGGTCGGTAGAATTTAGAGGAACTGTGCCTTTATTTGCGTGTAGGATGAAGGGGAAATCGTTTGGGAAAAATCCCTCCCATCCCCAAAACACTTGGCCGAAATGTGAATCTCGACTTCAAAACTGGACAATCCAAATCAAATGAACATGACATGTGCCTTCCAATGATTGATTTAATTAATTTAAATTGCTTAATGCTTACCCATGATAAAATAGTTTAGAAAAGAACTATATTCCGAACATGCCTAGAAATATCTTAAATGAGTTTCATGTTCACCTTCTACGTTTGCTTGATAGTTTCAACTTTTTTCTACTGGAAGAACTCCAGGAAAAAATAAAATAAAACTTTTGGGTTGTAAACCCACTCTCTAATGTGTATGAAATTACAGAAATATGGGTGCTAAGAAGTCATTATCAGAATTTAGGTGTCAGCTAAGAGACAAATTTGATGTTTTGCGAAATAAAGCAAATTCATCCTTCTGCCCTTTGCAACAACTTACTTATGTGTATCAGGATCCTCTGCCTATGTGGCAACTAGAATAAAATACAGATCCCACCTCAATGCAAAGCCAGATTTTGTTTGCAACTGTCTCAAATTCAAACAAATATAGCCACATTGTCCAAATCAAAGTAGTCCCATCCCTCTCATTAGAATCTAAGTTTACGGTCTATACTTTGTTCTTTTTTGACGCCAAGTGACTTTTTTTTTTTGCAGCTGTGAAAATGGTTTTAGATACCATATCTATTTGGAATTGTGTATTTACAATACCTGCTTTGAATTCGTTATTAGATGTGTCGCCTCACTTACTTTTGTTGTTGTTGTTGTTGTTTTTCGTTTATGTAGTTATGGTAAATTGATTCCTTATCACTCTGAAATTAGTGGCGAAAATAACATTTCGAATGAAATAAAACTTGATGTTTAACATGCCCAAATGATTGAAAATTTGTTTCCATTGTGAAAATTGCTGTCATTCGGTTTATTACCTATGTAGGTGCTAGGTGAAACTATTGTAGCCCTTATGCTAAAGATATGTATGTGCAGAATTATGTTTTGAGAGAATGATGTTTAAAGTTCCAATTTTCAATGACTTGCAACGTGAAAAATTAAATTTATATCAAAATTCAAGCTACTTATAACTCAAAAAAATAATTTGTGCTTTTGCTATACAATAAAATATCGATTAACAACTTTAAATATTCAGTTATGTAAAAACAGCAAAAAATGCACATAGGTGCCTTTGGCATCAGGGCAACGATAATGATCCGTGACAAATTTATCCCCTGAAAAGTGCTCCGCGATTCAAAAAGTTTGGGAATCGCTGAACTATACCATCTTTAAACCTTGATCCAACACTTAAACCACTTGCCAACTACAGTCTACAATAGCAGGACCCCAACACAATTTTTTTGTTCACTAGTTAAGTTTTCATTCTTCAACAACCAAGCTGGCGTCACTGAGGGCAACTTCATGTTGAGACTACAACCTCCTGTAGTAGAGTACCCAGAACCTTTTCATTGTGGGTATGTGCCTGTGTGTTACCTCCCAAACAATGAAACCACACTAGGGACAGCCATCCCCCCACACACAAACCTATAAAACTTTTCACCACAAAACTGAGTACAGAGTTTCTTTACAAACAAACTAATTTAGCAATATCAACAAACATTTATGTTTACCAATGACTATGATGCATCCTATGAGCCTTACCTTTGCTGTCATCAAACGGAGGCAGCATTGAATTGTCACGGCACACTTTGAAGTAAATTTCCTGAGAAGTTCCAGAGGGCAAGGCCCCAGGAGGGATTATAATGGCCACCCCTGTTTCAGAGCTGCTCAGGGTGCCCCCCTCATGTGTGAACACACCCCTAGCTGTGGCCACCACCTCGCCACCCCCCTCACCACCCCTACACACACAAACACGCAGTTAAGACAACCCCCATACACACAAGTTAGTCACATAGTTATATTAGCATGACATGGAATTGAAAGCATAACATATGAGTAGTAATAAAAAAAAGCTTGGTGAAACTTTGGTTTCTGACAAAATACATAAAAAAGTTATTTGTAAACTTAATATCTTCAAATAAATAATTATACAAAAGATTTAAGGGAGTTTTAAATTTTAATGACATAATTTTAATAAAAACAAAAACATTATTTCATAAAACTCCTACAAGATTAAGGTTTCAGACCCCTTTTATTAAATATAATACAACAGGACTGATAATACCTAGTTTCTCACAGTAACAAACTTTTAAGGATCAGTAAAAGTTCATACAAATTGACATAAGAGATTTTCTCATTAGTCAATTTTTATTATGACAGCAAATAAGTAAGTTCTCCACAATTTAAAAAATATGCTTTCTTCAAAAAGAAATGTACTTGACAAGTGAAAACTACATATAAAGTACCACACTTGGAGATAGGTAATTGCTTTCCATATGAAGCTAAAACTAGATTGAGAAGAAAAATAAACACAAACAAATGTTTCTTGGATAAGACATTAAGCGCAACCCCAACATACTTCACACACATACTTTCATACAAAGGAAACATACAAGCACACGAATGAAGGAGAAATTTATGAACAAACATTTTGCACGCTGAAGCTATTTTAACCCTTTTAGTGCAACAAGCCGATCTGATCGGCTCCGCCTACTATCGCTAAAAGTGCCACGATCCGATAAGGTCGGCTCTGGATTTGCTCTAGTTATCGCTTTACCTGATGGGTAGTGTAGTAGTGTCATGCATCACTGGAAAGAGAACATTTCCCTCTATTATTTTATATAAGGTTAGCAACAAAAATAAACCGTAAATAGTTGCTATAGAACTGGGAGCTTAAATACATTTACAATGGGACGGCCACATACTCAATGGGCTAAGTGCAAGGCCGGTTTACGTATGAGCTTCATGGAAATAATAAGTGTTACTAACGTTCATATTGATGTAAATAGTTTTGTGAACAGTTTTCAAATGTACGAGTTAAAATGTAATCATATATATTCAAAACTTTATTTTCTTGTATAAAACTAAATGCACTACAACAAAATAATAGTGAAATGTATATATAATATCTTTTTAAAAATGTTAATGCCTTAGTTTTGAGAAAAATAGAAAATTAAATTTAAAATTAAATAATTTTAGTTAAAGTGTATTAATCTATTGGCATTAAAGAACAGTACAGGCAGATTAAAATGATAGAAAAATTAAAATAATTACTTCATAAATAAAGGTTTGGCAAATTTTCTTGAAAACCTTACAAAAATTAGGAAATAGCTGTTGCATTCTTCGTGCACAAATTTTGGAATAGGTGTGGCACTAAAAGAGTTAATAGCCAATTTAATGTCTGATTAGCAGCAATATTAGTGACACATTTAAGCTCAAACCAGGGATCGAAACCAAAATGTGGTTTTATACATTTGTTACTCGATAATAAAGAAATTGGGATCAGTGAAATAGTTTTTTTTTTCCATTTTAAAATAATATATTTTAAGTAAATTGTAATATTGTTTCGATTTCACTTTTTCTTACAATGCATGAATCAGATAATTGCACTGGGATGGCCTCAAGTATGTTACAACCTATGTAGTTTTAATGAAATGAAAAGTGTTTAAGAAAAGATCAAGAAAAGCCAAAGTAAGTAAATCTTTTGACAGTAAACACAAGATTAATGAGCATAGCCATTTGGATAGATAAGCTGATCAAAAGTGAATTAGTTATTCTAATTGTTATGTATTACATCAATATTAATGTAGAATGGTCAGGACATTTGCTAATAAATATTACCTTATATATGTCAATCTACTAAGTTGTCCATAATGGAAGTTAGAGCTTACCGCCCTTTTAATCATAGATCATAACATTTCTCCCTTACTTAATAAAGATAGTTTTATTATAATATCCAAGATCTTTCTGGTAGTTTTGTAATTTTCTTAGATTTCCTGGACCGAAGGCAAATGTTTATTTTTCATCCTTATTACTTTGTGCAAGTGAATTGGTTTCATTAGGATATTCCATACAGCAGTCAAGTGTCTCTAACTCCCCTCTGGAGTTACAGTAACAATAGCTTAGGGAGTAACATTTTCCTTGGAACAAGGTATATTGATAAAATGAAGGGACAGCTTCAATACCTTCGGTTGTGAAGGGCTGCATTTTTTGTCTCGTTTATAATATTTAAGGGCTAGAGGTGACATAAGTTTGTAGAAATCGAGTTGATTAAATGTATTGTTGACACATTCCCATAAACCCCATTATAAGTTTCTTGTAAATGGAATACATTTCACACCTTTGTGGCACAATTTCCTGTTCACTATCAGAAAACACTATTAAGAACGTCTAAACTTAAAGAACTACCCTAAATAATATGTTTCACCAATTTAATTAAAGGAATAATATATTGCTTTAATCAATGCACCAAATCCACTTCACACACTTTTATGATACATAGAACTTTGCTGTATCAGTAAAAATATGAATAAGTACATTGAGTAACAAAATAGTTTGTGGTCTACTAGGAGCAGACACAAACACAAACTGGGCCTTAGTTTTAGATCACAACAATATCTAAAAAGATTACTTGGAATTTTTACTGATCAATTCCACATTAAATTTCCCAATGTTTAAACATAATCAAATACAAAACATGTGTATTTATTATAATATTTATTCACTTGTTTAAAATTTTAATCAAAAAGGAATGAATTTAAACAAAAGGATGATTAAATATAACAAAATACCCCTAAGAACCAAAAAGAGGTTTCCTTAAAGAGATTTACTAACTCACACCCAATGCCCATTTCCTGTGTTTGTCCTTTATGATATTATCTTTGTGTCCTAGCATTCTTTACTGTGGTTTTTAGTTTCTTAGGAAGTTGCAATGCACAGTTCACACTCCCTCCTGACGAGTTCTGATAAAACCAAACCAAGGGAAAGGGGATTGGGCGGTAACAATTGATTTTATTCAAAATGCAACCATTACCTCTTTGTCCAGTGGGAGAAATGTAAAGTGTGAACTGTGTTCTTTGTTTCATTGTAAACACCATATTGTTTCCATTTCATTGTATACGTTTTATCTACATTTCCTGTATCTTTTTCTTAGGGGTGTGCAAATAGGATTATTTATCAAATCAAATAATTTTGAATCAAACATCAAAATTTCAAACGAATACTGAATAGTACAAATAAAATAGTAGATTCTTTTTCAGTTTTGATAAAAATTATTTTAATCAGTAAATTGAAATTCCTATTGAAAATAGAGTTTTATATTTAAGTATTGGCAGAATGCAAAAAATTACTTAAAAACATTGTTTTTTGAGCTTGTAATAATAAAAAAAGACTGAATTTAAAACAAAACGTCAGGAAAATTGAGAGTAATTTTTGATTCAGTTTTTAGACAATGGGTTTCATTCGAATTAATTTTTTTAAATTTTGTGATAAGTTTTTGACAACAATTTTAAGTTAAAAATTGCATGAAGAATGTTTAAAGAAATATAATCTCTACACTGACCATAAACTAAAACATTATTATTTGAAAGGGTAAAATAATGGGTTGATTAATAAACAAGGTCATATTTTGATTCTTTCATCATTTCTATTATTTCAAAGTGTAGTTCTCATTTTCTAATATGTAGGGTCTATTTTTGTTTGCGTGATAATTAGTACTCAACCCAAAGTTTAGTTAAAGGCTTACTAAGTAAATTAGGAGTGAGGTAGTTTTCTGTTGCTTTCCTCACTTAGCCAGAAAGTATTATTGCCAAGCCCATAAAAATGCATACACCAGCTGACCATACAAATGGCACCTTCACTCCATTCATCACAGGGACTGTCTGTCTGTCTACTGAATGTTATAACTGGTATCATTCATACCTCTGCCACCTTCATCGAGTAATATGTAAGCAGCTCAAGGCAGGAGGGGGGNCTGTCTACTGTGTAAAAAGAATAGTTTACCATCTACCCGAGCCCCCTTTTCAGGGTAAATTATTAACATGTTACAGGAGGAGGGGGGGGGGGGGGCGGTTGAGCTTCTTTGCTTATTTTTGCTGACAAAGGGCGAATGGGGTCAAAACAATGCTTACATAAGATAGAGGGGGAAAGGTGAAAATAGCAGTGACATAGCCACCCCAAATGGAAATGTAATAATTCATGTCTACACTAATATTTTTTTAATGTATAATTTCAGTTAAATTTCAATTAAAATTTAAGATTTTTATAATTTACTTAATTTTACAATCAGTACAATGAATCTAAATAAATTTTACCAAAGTTTTTTTGTGAATTATTTCCCACCATTAATTTACACTTAAAAAATAAAGTTATTCCTGTGAACAAATTACAAAAGAATTCAACAAATATTATGCAAGAGTGCAAGAGATTATGTGAGTGTTTGTTTATTTTTACTTACAAAGGGGGTGAGGAGATCCAAAATGGCCAAAAGTGTGGTCATGTAATACTTGATGACCCCCTTATGTAAAAAGTTGATAAGAAATATTATAGGTAATTGGGTAGTTATCAGACTACCACTCCAGATCTTCTAATTCCAGAGAGAAATAGGAGGCAGCTCAACAAGTAACAAATAGCTTTAATTGCTTCTAAATCATTCCAGAAGTTAATGACAAAATCTTCAGTAACATACTCTCTATTGATACCCTCAAGCGACATCAAGTTATTCCACTCAAGTGAGATTCTCAGAAAGTTCAATAGTAATCGATCCAAGGCAAGATTGATTTTAATAAATTTACTATATAAAAATTAACTATGTAAATAAAAATCAAACAGCCTAAGTTCAGTTAAAAAACAATATTAAAATGTTTAATATACCTAAACTTAGATATTTAAGATAAAATAACATGCATTAAAAAAAAATTGAATAGCTAATTTTTCTAAGAATTTAATATGATAAATTCTATCTTAAAGAAAACGCTTCACATTTAACATTTCAAGCTAATTCTCATTCGTGTAATGAACAAATTCACAGTTTAGAAGTAATCCAGAAGTGCTATCACCTTAGCTTACTACTCATTGGCTGCTTAATAGAGCCTCTACAATATGTTACATCAGTCGTAGACATGTGCATAATACCCTCAATAATAGTTAATGGTTCAATGTGAGTGGACTCTTGAGAGAAACAAAGCAAGATTGAGCTATTGACCAGTCAGAATCCTTGAAAGTGTACAACTAGCTTTTCCTAGATTTGTACTTTTATATCCCACATAATGAGACTAACAGTAAATGTTTATGATCACCCAACAATGATTATCTTTGACTGCTGTACATATTTGTCAAGCCCATTATTATTATAGGGGTCAATTTAAGTGGTGGTTACATTATGAGAATTCAACATGTAACCTAGATGATCAGTTTTAACGAATAAAATTATTATGATATTGACAAGAGGTTGATTTGATTAAAAATTATTGAGATTTGCAAAATAGTGATGAAACTAAGTGGAGTGAAGAATCTTTGCATGTTTAAAGAAAGTTATTATAAAAATTGATCCAATGTAAATCAGTAATAGATTGCCAAATGACAGTAATATGTGTGAAATGAGGTGTTATAATAAGTCATTAAATGGAGTAAAATGTAGTAATCCCGTGTTTATGTGAAGTGTATTCTCTCTTATCTAATTGTGTTTAATAAGTCACTAAACCGATATGATAGAAATGCACAAACATGAGCTCAAAATAATACCATGAGCAATAATAAATCAGAAACATTTAATTTACAGATCTAACTAATGAGATTTTTCACCTGATAATGCAGCTGCACCTTAGTAATTTTCTTCTTAACATTCTATAATTAGTCAAAGTTCTTTCAAAGGGCAAATTACCCTAAAAAATACAGGCTAGTTTTACCAGAACATTTAACTAACCATAAGTTCAAATCACTTGCAATTTTTTCCCTTTCTCTTTAGCTGTGTTTTTTGAAATTATCTAAATAAAGCAAATTATTTAACGATGTATTGTTAGTCGTAAATAAAAGTTTACAAGTTTTACACTATATTTTGAATTAGGAAAAAATAACACAAATTTTTGGTTTCCTCTTTTAGGAAGTTGTGTTGCACATTTCACACTCCTCCCTGATGAGGTCTGATAGGATGAAACCTAGGTCGGAGAATCGGGTGGTGATGATCAATTTTCTTTAAGAGGCAACCATTACCTCTTTGTCCAATGGCAGCAATGTAAAGCGTGAACTGTGTTCTTCTTTTCATTGTAAACACCATATTGTGTTCATTCCTTTTATATGTTTCTATCTACCTTTCCTATACCTTCTTACAAATATAATACAATATTTTGAATGTATAAGAGGAAAGAGATGGGACCACTTAGTTCAGCAGTATGCAATTAGATGGTAAAACTATCGCATGGAATCATTTACGCAACACCTATTTGTCCCAAAACAAAAATTGAAGTCATCTGTATCATTTAGTTTAAATTTATCCAATTTATATCTAGTGCTTAGTCAAATAAGTCCTTGCTATAGCGGCCCCAGATAGAAAACCACCTGCACAAGCCCACCTGTTACAATTATGCAGGTTGAGAATCAGTCTATGATCAGCGCTTGCATGTTTCACATCGGCTGTCCAGAAGCACATGATACACTAGCTAGACAAAATAAGATGTAACAAATTTTGTGTTTTAAACCGATTTTGTTGGAACTTTAAATAATTTGTGTGTATATTTGATAATTCTTGTGTACTGAGATAGTGTAGTTTATATAGTATACTTTAACAAGCACCTATATAATGGCAGCATCATCTTCAAAAAGTGTTTCTCAATGTCCTTTGAGAACACAGACTAAGGAAATTCACTTGACAAACAAGAAGTAACAGTTTAATCAAACATATGTGGTTGAATAAACGAGTGAAGCCACAGGTATGTCTTTAAGTAGCGTAAAAACCATTTTGAGGGACAGTAAATGTTCCCTTGTTTCTAAAGAAATGACCTTTGCTTCTCCGAAAAGAAAGTGTAAGGAGCATAATACAATAATATTTATAGATGATTTCACAAAATCATCAATTCATAGAAAAGTTCACGAATTTGATGTTGTAAGAAAAACTATGCCAACACTTAAGAAATTGCAATCAGATCATAAAAGTGATGATATAAGAGAGTGCAGCAGAGTGTTTGTGAAAAATAATTGATAAAAAATAAAACTTTTGATCAACCGCCCTGAAATAGCAGTGTGGAGAGCCAGGTACTTACGGGAAATTCGTGAATTTAGGAGTAGTAAGGAATATTATATATGTTGGTGAAACATATGTTAATGCGTGTCATGATGTAAAAACATGCTGGCAATCCGAATTCAAACCAGGTGTTACAACTCTTATTGGAAAATGAAATCGACAAATCACTGTGCATGCTGAAGGGAAAAGGGGTTTTGTTCCTAATTCTCTTCTCATTTTCAAATCAAACCAAAAAACAGGAGACTACCACAATGACATGAACTACACTAATTTCAGTAAGTGGACCAGTGAAATTATGTTCCCTAATGTCCCCTCCAGACGTATTATAGTAATGGACAATGCTAGAAATCATTGCGTGTAGGTGAACAAGAAACCAATAAGTGAGCGCATCTTTAAAATATGATATTAAATGTGGCTGAAGAAATGTGAAAACCAGAAGTGAGTGTACTCCCTTGTGAGAGGAAATACAAAATTGATGAGAAAATAAAAGATAAAGGTCATGATATTTTACATCTGCCACCTTATCACGCTGATCTTAAGTCAATCAAAATGGTTTGGGGCTTTGTAAAGGCACAAGTTGCACAAGATCTCTCAAGTAATTCATTCTCTTGAGGACATAAAAAAGTTGTGTGACTATGTCCACAAAATGGAGAACGATTGTTAGCAAAAGGATGTGTTGTTGTATGAAGCAATAGAAAGTTTTGTAATTATTAACAAAGAAAGTTCAAATTCTTGTGAGAATGAATCTTCCCTCAGTGAAATGCTATAACTGGAGTGGAATTCTTTACACTAGTGTAATTGCGCCTTTATGTCTATTCACTGTGCTAGATAACACCTTGGAAGAGGGGTAGTAAGTTTACAGTTATTATATTACAAGGTGTTTTTGAAAGTTGTCAAGCTATATAATGTTGACTTTTCTTAGTAGGAAAAAAAGACAAGTAAATTTAAACACTCAGCCATATAAAAAGGTACCCAATATTAATTTAGATGGTTGTAAAGTGCTTTGTATAAAATATTTATAATATTTTAATGACAAACAATTTTTTATTTTAATGTATGCAAATTACAGTAGTCTCGGAAACTCGACACCCGCACATGTACACACTTATTGACACCAGTCATCACAATCCAAGGTCATTCAACTGTATAACCTCTCAGTTTGCTTGTGTAACTCGAGTGGAACAGTTGTGCTGTGGTGTTTTTACAAGTGCTGTGTTTGTTAGTTTTCCAATTCAGTAACGTGTGATTCGAGTCAATACATCATTATATGTACAGTACTGTACTGCATTTATGTATGTATGTATGAACACCATTATAACACAATATATTGTACTGTTCATATATTACTGTTACTGTACCGTACAATACTACAATACAGCACAACTGTAACTATAATATTCAATACTGTACTATGATTCGTCCTTGTTTAGTAAATATGTAACTTACACAAGTTCATTCATAAAAACTCGACATCATCTCAATCCACATTAGGCAAAGTTTCCGAGACTCTACTGTACCTTATTTTAATTTTAATATGAAGGAGTTATCTTTTTTTTTTCCACAAGCTATCTTTATCTATGATATGGTTGTGTCTATAGTGATCTGGCTATATCTAGTGATCAAATGAGCTAGGTGTGGCTTATAGAGGTAGAAGCCGGTATTCGTTCCCAGCCAAGGAGCACTGGGGGATGATCTCTCAACCTTTTTCCACGTGAATAACCGGTCATTTTGTTTGTTTTTCTTTATCTTAGATGCTAGAAGTCAATAAAAGCAAACATACAGCTATTATAAACACTACTAATAAAACTGTGTACATCCTAAGAACATGACATAAGGATTAATTCAAAGCAAGTGCAATAATGTGTCATATGATTGCAACTCAATTTACTATGTGTGTGAAAGTCTGGGTATTCACCATTGCATTCAGTTGGGGAATGAAATCCCTGTCTACTGACTGAAAAGTTCAATTACTACTCTCTAAATGTTGCCAACAGTGTTGCTACTCAGTGACGGCCAAAGCAGGAAGATTGCAGGGGGTATACCATCTAAAAAGAATCCCCCTTTCCTTCAAGAATAAATCTACCCCCCTTTAGAAATATTTCACTCCCCTCTGATATGATTGAATATGAATCTTGATGGTATTGAGTCAAATTACAAATAGCTTCTCAAGGAACCCGATTTTCAAATATTTTTCAAGAAACTACTAAACCCTGAATTTTATAGGAAATACATTTTCTATCACCAACATTGATTATGAGTCACTAGAATTTAGTATTCTAGAAATATTATTTATTTGATCTATTAAGTATAATACTTTCTTTTGAATTAATGCATTAATTCTCTTTACATTATTGATTAAATTGACTAAGAATGTAAATACAATATTGTAATATTTTTTATATCTGCCATTGTAGCAACAAGAGTTTACAATTTTCAAATAACGGGTTTCCTATGAAAATCAGGCTAGCTTCAAAAAGTTTCTAAAAGAATTTAATTTTAATATCCTGGTCAATACCACACTAAATATCTTTTATAATCACCTGATTTTTAAAATTTTGCCAAAGGAGGACCACTCCAAATATTTTCTAGGGGCATTCAAATTTAAGAAAATTTCTCAGAGAGAACAATTCAAATTAGCTTTTCAAAACATCCCTAGATGAGGATCACACCAAACAACTTCTAGAGGCATCCAATTTTTAAATACTTGCTGGAAGAAAACTCCTGGAACCCCTCTACTCCTATTTTTTACTAGTTACCGTGCTAATGACCTTATTGTATCCAAAATTTCTACAAAACGCTCCCCACAACCCACAACCTAACTTGTGAACACCGCTAAGCCATAGAAACCATCCGACAAAATCAGACCATCCTAATACTACCGGCCAACAAAGGATCTACAACAGTAGTAATGAACAAAGATGCGCACAGACAGCTTTCGGACTCGTCCACATACCGAAAAATCAAGTATGATCCCACTATAAAATTTGCCAACCAGCTTCAAGAACTCATCACTAGAGAGACCAAGCGACAAGACCTTTCTCCACCCATCATCCAGATTCTCTACCAAAAAACCCAATAACGCCAAAATTCTACATAATTCCAAAAATTCACAAAGATACCATACCACCACCAGGTAGGCCAATTGTCTCCAGCTGCAGAAAGAATTTCAGCCTATGTTGACCTACAGATGCGGCCATTTGTTACCGGACTTCAATCCCACATCAAAGACACCAACCATTTCCTTCATAAACTCAATAGCCTTCCCCAACCTTTGCCTCAAAACACCATACTTGTCACCATTGATGTTGTGTCATTGTATACCAACATTCCTCATGTTCATGGCCTGGCTGCAGTGGAACATTTTCTCAACAAGCGTCCGATCAATACCACACCTAAAACATAATTTTTTCTGTATCTCACTAAATTTATACTAGAAAAGAACAAATTTCAATTCATGGATCAGAACTTCATTCAAACCAAAGGCACAGCAATGGGTACGAGGATGGCACCTTCATATGCCAATCTCTTAATGGGCAAACTGGAAAAAACATTCCTTGAGCGCCAAATCAACCAACCACTTTGCTGGCTTGGCTTCATCGATGACATATTCATGGTGCATGGTGTGGACAGCTGGCCAAGACAATCTAACCCTATTTTCAAACAAACTAAACTCCTTTTCAGCTCTGAAGTTTATCTCAAATCAATCCAATCCCACGACCAGGCAACATTTTTTGATGTGGATGTTAGGCTGTCAGATGGTCACTTCAAAATCTCGGTACATCTTAAACTCACTAATAGATAACAATATCTGCATTTTAATAGCTGCCATCCATTCAACACTAAAAGATCTATCCTATACAATCTCGCCATACGGGCTTAATGCATCTCCTCCGATCCATAAAGTTTTCAAAACCACCTTGAAAACCTCCAAGAAGCCTTTACAGAGAGAGGATACCGTAAACCTCTCATTAATACTAGCTGAAACTCCACAATCACCCAAACCTGAAAAACCAGATACTATACCTCTAGTGACTAAGTACTACCCAGGCCTACAAAAAGATAAACAAAATATTAGCATTAGATTTTCACATATTGGAAGCATCCAGCCATACCAACAATATTCTCAAAAACCACCAGTCCTTGTGTATAAACATCCTCCATCACTCAGAATTCTTTTGGTACACCCTAAACTCAAAACTGAAAATGACACACTCTTCATTCAACCACAACAAGGCTCTCAGCCCTGTAACAAAACAGCTTGCAAAACCTGCCAAATACATCATCCAGCAGCCACTATTCTCTAACAACATCACCAACTAAATCCATACCATCAAAGGCAGCCACACATGTGAGTCCAGTAACCTAATTTATCAACTAGAATGCCAACAATGTACTGCAAACTATGTTGGCCTCACCACTGAAACTCTGTAAACGAATGAATGGATACCGCCATGACACAAAAATCAAGGATCCAGAAAAACCCGTTTCAGCACACACCTCCACTCATATCTCCAACTTTGAGGACTGCTACACTGTCATGGTGTTAAAATCATTTAACAAGACACAATGTAATACGTCTCAGTTAAGGCTCTGCCTACCCTCTCTGGCGGTGTGTTGAGCTTTCAGCTTTCAAAATAGATGGTGTTGCTAACGTTATACAAACTGGTGAATTCCAGCCTCCGGTTGGCTGCATTACTGTTTTTTTTTGTAAACAATTGGAGGCAGGCTTACCAATAATCAGTAAAGGCCACAAGAAAAATTTTCCTAGAACTGATAGAGATAAGAAGTGTAGTGTCTGACCATAAAGTGTGCAGGCGACCACATTGGACTAAACGTGGGGAGATAAAACGTCATGATACAATCATAATCTCGAGCAGAAAAATTAGCCTATCCATCCCAGCCAGCTAGGCGCTTCTGTCTGGGGGTTCAAATCCCTGCTGAGGGTATTTTGGGGAGATCTTATTCAATTGTTTCCTTCTAATCTCCTGCGCAAATGTGGGTATATTTAATTAATTATGCCTGTTTAGGTATGAAGTAATTATGCTAGTGGGTTAGGGATGAATACGTTTCAATAAAGAGGAAGTGTACCCGTATTAGCGTGGAGAGAGAGAGAGAAAGTGGGAAAATATTTAGGAAATATCACCCGATCATGATTGAGCCACGATCTCCCAGTCATCGGCAGACTAGTCTATTGCGATAGTAGACGCCTTACACCAAGTGGGCACCAAAGTGGGATATTACCAATCCTCATGTCTAAAAATAACTAGATGATTAAAATAACATGATTTACCAAATCTTTAAAATTTACTTAAGCTAGAGAGGTGGGAGGGAGTTTATGAAAATTCTACCGATCACCTACGTGAGGAAGGTACGATCTAAAATCATGTAAAAAAGCCTTACGTAATTTAAGGATGGCCCCCTTGCAATAAAAACTATGGGCCATAGATACAAGCCCTAACATCCGGGTCATATTATTGAGCAGAGTAGAAATGAACTTAAGTCACTGCTTTATAAGTCACCTTTTAAAAAAAGTCTTGAACTATTTTTTTCAAATCAATATCTGGGGAGGGTAGTGATAAATAATACTGTATACTTATTTTCCAGAGAAAAAATTACTTAAGGTAAAATTACACAAACTCATTTTTGAAGATTTTGTCACTAACTATAATAACCTATACTAGAGAGTATGTATCTTACTATTTTGTCGTACCATTTATTTGCATTTATTAGAAGGCAGATAAGATAAAAAATAACTCAAATTTAATATGCTAAATTTAGCCACTGTGCTTTGGTTAATTTTTAAACTTTAAAGGCTAAAGAGGCAATAAACTATTTAAAAATCAGTTTCATTTCGAAAACTAGAACAATTTTGACTATAGATATATATGTTATTTTTATTACTGATATCACCGCATCATACTACCTTTTCATGTTATATGCATATATGATAATCTAATTGGGTAGTAATGAGGAAGGAAGCATTTGACAGGTTGTCTACTGGCATTTTTATGTAAAAAGATGGGGAAACAATTTAACGAAAAACAACCCTCAGTAGACCAGACCAGGATTTGAACCCCAAGCCCTCTGCTATCAGCTAGCCAATATAACACTGGAGTGACACCTTAGACCACTCGGCCACTGACGTGGGTATCTGTTATTCAATACGGTGCTTACAATTTTCAAACATCTATAGGATTTACACAATTTTCCAGAAATAAATGTTTTTGGGAATAACTTTTCATCCTATTGGTAGATTTTAACTTAAGTAATATCCCCATGGTGTCAGCCTGCAAGCAGGCTATACCAACTGAGAGGCCGCCGTATGTTGGTGAAGATAGTGCTAAAATTTTCGGGCTGAGGGTGCCATGTAGTCAGTACAACAAACCCTTCAGCCTTCTATCTCAGTTTTTTAGACTGAAGCGCTACATATTCATTCAACCATTCAAGTAGCTCCTCATTTGTCCCCACGGGGTTGATTTTGGTTCCATTTCAGACCCACTGATTCGCAGACAGAATTGGAAGCACTGGGGATTGAACCCGATACTTCGGGATCAGAAGCCAGTAAATCTTACCACTATACCACAGAGGCGGTCGGGTATAAACTACGTACTTACTTTGTGGCATAGGGAACACAAAAGCTCATTAACTTTAATGGTTTAAAATATATTTTACTTATCATCGGCTTCATGTCATGGTCAAGATTGCTAAAGTGCTATGACTGAGCACTGAGTGTGTAAATTAATCAGCTTTAGTAAGTTTGCTAGTTTGATTCTAATCAATTACATATTTGAGTTTCTTTATGCGCCCTTTTTTCCATCGACCCATGCTTCACAAACTTGTTATTCACAAGGATATAAAAAAATATTGTATAAATACTTTTCCACTTCAAAATTTATACAATCCATTGGATCTTGTTCGAAAGCAAAAAAAGTCACATTTTGTTAATTATATAAAAAGTAATCACTGTGGGTACTTATTGTTTGGGATTCGATACATTTCTTCTGAAACAAGCGCACAAACTTCGAGAATGCAACAGATTCAAATTTAAAGTATCACATTTAACAAGCTAGTAAAATAAAATTTACATGTTCACACTACCAAAAACTTTGTTCATTAATTTTTTGAAAAATAACTTATTCCAAAATCCAATGAGAGTCAAATCCTAGACCGTAAATAAATATAGTAGATAAAAATATACTGAGAACGTCTCCAAATTACATTTAGACCCTATTTTATTTAAAATAGCTATGTTTGATATGAGTAGGAATGTTTATTTTTATTTATTATAATAGTGGATTAAAAATTCAATGTACAGTAGTTTTCATATACTCTGAATTTTAAAACTTATTATTACAACGTTTAGTGCTCAAGAATGAGCAAACCGTAAAGAATGTAGGATACTAGTGAAGAATTTTACATGTTTTACTGCCTCAGGTAAATAAGGGCTAATGTCATAAAACTTTGTATATGGAGAAGCATGTGGTTTTTTATTTGAAAATAATGCATCACTAAAGTAATTCTCTCATTGAAGTAGGTAGGGACTAACTATATTTATTCACACAGCAGTTAAGACTTTGTGAGTATTTTAGTTACTGAATATATTAAGATGTTTATATTTAATCACACAAATTTTTGTAGTTGGACATTGACCCTTTTTATCCCAATGCACATGGTAATAATGTTTCTCTGACTCAAGAAGGTCACAGAGATTAGCTTAACCCTCCACTGCCGCCTGAATTCCGATACAGCAGGTTAGTCAACGCTTGCAAAATGACACTAGCTTGTAAATGGGTAATGATCATACTAACGGCACCTATCATCAACTAAGATAACTATTTGTAAAAGGAAAAGTTGTATTTAAAACCACGTATTTTTACTAAAGTGTCAACTTGCAAGTCGTTAAGAGCTCAATATCGCCGTGATTATTGAAGCCAACCCAAATTTTAAAATACGTTTATAAAGAAAAAGAAATTATTAATTAAATAATATGTTATAAACAAACACTCTAGCTTAATTGAACAAATAAAATAAATAAATCGATTAGTAATTTTTGTTTTCCCATTTAATATGCATTGAAGTGGAAACATTTTAATGAATATATTTCAATAACTATTTTTAGCATGGTTTGAAAATTCCATAAGAATTATGAAAGACGTACAGATATGTTACTAAAATAAATAAAAAATAACAATGTTTAATCATTAAATTGTTTTTTAGACATTTTTTTGTTTAGAACTCTGCATTTATGGGTAGGCTCAGCCTTAAGAAGATGGGAACTGGCACATCAATGGAACACAAAGTCTAGAAATCCACCCAACCTAAATATTCGCTAATTTCAACCCACAAGCTATACCAGCACCACCTACCTTCCATAGAGTAATGGAGAAACATTCAGAGAATTTCATCTCCACCAGAGAAGTTTTCATCCATACCAGTCAAGTTGGCAACACTGAAGACAACATCCTGTTCAGTATAACTACTACTACTTCTTGAGGAAGATGCTATAATAGCTTCAACATATTGATATGTGTGTAAATATGTGTTAGTGTTTTTACTTTTATTTGTGCTCTACCATTTTCATAATATTCTATCATCTTATTTACTACATCGAGGTATGTCAGTGTGTGTGATTGGCAACCCTATGGTTGGGCATCTTGTCTCTTGGTGTTTCATCGCAAGTAGTACATGAGAGTGGGTGCTTTGTTCACCTGCTCATATATTTTGTAATGAATATATGAACTAATTTCAATGGCATTTGGCCGACCGTTTGGATCTTATAATTTTGTGTTCTATAGTTAGTTTGAATTTTTATGTGACTGCGAGAAATAAAGTAATTAAAACTAAAGAAGTAAACTGATTACAAAAAATACACTCTACAATCAAAGCCAAATTCTAGTGCCAGTAATTAATAATATGTTAATTGCTAACATGGTAAAATATCTTGTTTCAAAGAATTCTCCTTTATGCATTAGAATCTATCCACATTATTGTCTTTTTCTAAGTGGGCTTTCTTATTTAATCATCCCTCAATATTTTTTTTTATTTTGATCAATTTCTATTTATTAAAATATAAACTGGTAAAATAGATATGTCCCCATTCCTAAGGAGGAAATTATCAAAGGCATTTCATTACTAAGATTCAACCATAGATTGACTAAACTATGGTCTTCTTTTATCTGCCCAAACTCAATTAAACACAAAGCTTAAGTACATTTACAATTTAATGGCAATGAAACGAAAGAGCAAGGAACTAATGATTAACAGTATGGAGTATGTTTTTAAAATTTTGTAATTTAATTTCAAAGCTAAAAATGTCCAACCATTGGTATTTGAGAGTGAATAGGAAATTGTGATATTAAGATTGATTTTGGGTATTTTTGATACCGGTAATAATCCATTGGTGCACCAAGGAATGAAGTTGATATATCCTTTAGTAAAATAGTTGGTTTAACAACAGCATAAAGTCTACTCTAATGCTTGTGTGAGATGAGTCCAGTGCCGTACATGATCACTCACCTCATGTTGGTCTCCAGATAGTGCTGCATGGCGAGGTTCCTTCCTCCACTTGACGGCTTCTTATAAAGTTCAAATGCTGAGCCTCTCTGCTCTCTATTGGTCAAGTCCAACCCTCCACTTGGTTCCCTGTAGTCTCGCGGTGCAGGAACGTTATAGTAGTACTGGTTACCCTCCCTTCCGCCACGGTGAAGTGAAGGGTTGTAGTTTCGGTCAAGACTGCTTCCATGGCCAGAGTCAAAGCCTCCATTCACATCCTCACCTAAGAGCAAGGGAAACAAAATGGAAATACAGGTAATCCTTTGCTATTATAATTCTATATTTTCTGCTTAAATTACCAACAAAAAATGAAGAGTTGTATTTGTAACTGTGAAGATAAAGGCTGATATAAGCAAATTCTAAGATGCTGCATCAACCGAAAAGAGAATAATATACATGTACATTGGGTGTGTGAGAAACAAGGAAAGTGGAGGTTATGGAGAGGAAGTTACCTGTTGCCAGGAGAAACAGGATTAGAAATGAAGTTGTCCGGGCAAGAATTGGGGTACAGGGAGTCCATAAGACAGTAGAGGAAGTAAGGGTGAGATGGTGTGGACATGTAATGTGGATGGAAAAAGAGAAAATACCAGGGATAATGATGGAGATAAGGTATATAGGAAAAAGACCAAGAAAGAGATGAGCGAACAGTTAACATAAAGTGTGTGAGTGAAAGGAGGATAATGGAAGCAAATAAAGGAGGAAGAGTGGTGGGAGAAAAAATAAATATGGAAGCATTTAACTATACTGACCAGACCACAGGGAGTTGACAATGATGATGAGTTTGAAAATTAATAAAAAACCAAAGATATCTGAGTTCAACCTAACCACCAAAGTAAGGAATGCTTACCACTCATTTAAATATACCAACTATAGCCTTGATTAGTATTGTAAGACATGGTGCATGAAACAAATAAAACAACCAGTAGTTACTCTAGTGACAGACCTCCTATTTGGTGAGTCGAGAAGTTTCCAGTGTCCAGCCCTCCAGCCACCGAATAGGATTTAGTGTGCTGGTAGTTGTTCTGCCCTGTCTTCATTCCATTGTCTTCACTGCGCACATTGTTGGTGTCATAGTTCTGTTCGTCTACTTTTCCTCGCCCCCATGGCCCTTGGGCCTCGGAATGGGGAGGGCGGTAGTTCTTGGGCTTGGGGGGTGGCACGGGTTTATATTGACCTGTCTTGGGAGGGGGTGGAGTCTTGTATTCACCAGGTCTGGAATACATATGACAAGCATCTCTACAGGGTTTACACTAGCAAGGGTTAGATGGAATTAGCTGACAAACAATTATTTCTACAAGGTAATAATAGTGAGTTTAATCACCAGTATGAGTAATGGGTTTGATTATTAGAAGGACTAACAATTAGTCACTTGGAGGCCAAGAAAGAGGTGGGAGGAGGAACAGATAATAGAAAGTGTGCAAGTGGGAGAATAAGAATGCAACCAATTAAAAGAGGAAGAATGATGGAAGGATAGAGAAAGATAAAGTCATTTTGCTAAACTGGCTGACCACAGGCTGGAAGCAGTTGATGATGATGATTACTTTTAACATACAATAAAGCTATAACTTTTATTTAATGACTTGGCAAAATATTTGTTAATTCTTTATTTTTATATTATTTAGTTGATCAAAAATCTTGAAAAAAGAAAAAAGTGGGTACTTCAGATGATTCTTAAAAATATTTATTCAACTATATTAAATTAAAAATGTAATTCAATACAAGCCATGTAGTAGGCAATTAGGTATGCTAGAGCATTTGGTTTTACTTTCCCAGTATCTTGAGGTTCAAGTTTCAAAAAGAGGTACAGTAATTCCTACTATAACGTTGTTAAGTTACAACATTTTATGAATCTGTGATATTTTGTTACTTAAAGTTGTCCCCAATTGGCAACAATGTTTCTCACTCAATATAATTGTGCACCAACTGCCCAATTTTCGCCTTTGCGATGCAATGAGTCGCCCAGGCCACATCACACTTTCCTCCTACCTTTTTCCATAAGTTATGAGCGTGGTATTGTAAATATCAATAGGCTAGGGCTCGGATGTATATGTGCTTATAATTTTTTTGTGAGGTAATATAAATAAATACAAAACAACATAAATCATTCAAAAATAAAATTTAATTTATATAGTTCATATAAACATACCTTCCTTAATGATTGCTGGTATAGTTTGGCATTAAATTCCGCTATTACAATGGAAAACAACCCACACCTTAAGTGTTTCAAATTTAAAAGATTGTCGGTTATCCGCCAAAACATTTTTTAATTGGAAAAAACTACGCTCCACATCATATGAGGTTACAGAAGCATATTTAAAATTAGCAATCTGACAATGAAAATTTTTCTTTGTTGGGCTCTAACTGTCTGTTGATATGCGGAAATTCACTGAACTGTTTTAATGTATTGGAGCCAGGATTTTTACAAGGGACCAAGTTTAGCTTATTTAATGCATACTTATATAATGCACGTTCACCAGAAGAGTCTTATAATCTTAACAAAATATGTTCAATGTTTTGAATTTTGGTCACTAAAGGCATATTTTTTGTCTCAAGTTTTTTAATTGTTTAACTCAGGCATGAAAAGGTAGATTTAATGTGAGTTAATTATTTTTGAACATTCCCTTGTAACATTGCTTTATTTGCCTCACATATGGAATCAACGTCTTCCTCGTCGAGCAATGTGATTATTTCTTGAATTTGTCTGAAATTGTTTGCATAATATGTTGCAGCATCTATTCAAGTTTCCCACCTGGTTAAAATAAGCTGTGGTGGCAGTGGTAAACCAGGTGTTTCTTGTTTAAACAATGCCACTCAGTTTAGGGCCTTTGAAAAAACCTTCTTCACATTTGAAATTACTCGATTCCCTTCAGGATATAATGATCGCAAAGTTTCTGCAACACGATGCACACCATGTGCCAAACATGTTAAATAAACCATCTTTGTGCACAATATTTTTAATCCCCTTTTTGCCTTTATCATGTAGGGTGCTGCAATGGAAAGGAATAGATGAACACGATCATATTGTATTCCATCGGGCCAAAGTAGCATTAATGAATCTTTGAATATTTTTCTGATTGTTGAGTTATTAGATTTTTTCAGTAGTGAGCAGAAATGAAGACAATGGCTCACTCTTCAAAGTACCAACAATAACATCAACTATATAACGGCCTGTTGAATTTGTTGTTTCATCAATGCATATCTGTATAGAATTATCACCAATTTCTTTCTGAATTTTAAATATTGTATCAGTATATAATTTCGGTAAGCAGTTTTTCTTGACAGTTGACTCATCGGGAATGCATAGTTTTGTATTTTTCAAAAGTTCCTTTTAATATAGGATTTTTAAATTTATTAAGTGGAATATCTGCTGTTACAAAAGCATGGCAAATGTCTTGCAAAAATATTGGTCTAGGCGGCGATCCCACAGGTTCAGACTCTTGAATGTTCAAAAGTTGCTGTTTTAATATCTTTTCAATTACGCATTCTTTACATGCTTGGCTGTCGATATATGTTGAGTTCTTGAGATCTCATGTACGCAGTGACTTTTTTTTCACAAATATTCCAGAATATAACAACACCATCTGTCTTAAACACACAACCATATTCTTGCACATACCCATTTAGAGTAGTACACTTCGAAGTTTTTGGATGCATCCTAACTTCACAATTGCTATCTTGTTACTGAATTATTGATGCAAACAAATATTTTTAGTAAACGGTTCAATTAGCACCTCACAATAAGTTACTAAAATTAACAAAATGTGTGTTTGTAAACCATATCAAAGAAATATGTATTTATTAACAAAAAATACAAAAATATTCCAAAATATTTGTTTAAAAAATTAGATAAAAGCAATAAAAATTACACAATTCATGAAGATACATTTATGAGCATAAATTTGATAAACATTTTAAAATATGTAACTAAATATAAATCTGAGCCCTAATCATTACAATAGCTGAGGTGCACAAGTGACTTGTTCTTATCATTCTTTGTGCATGTTTACAGATTTTTAGTTTCAATATAGAGAAGTTTTTGTCTGTCCGTAATAGGTAGTATCTAAATGTCCGTAATAGTATCTAAACTTGTATGTAATTCATATTTAACTCTGACTGCAAAGAAAAGCGGATAGTCAACTAATCTAGATGTGAAAATGGACTTCGTACATAGTCCTGAATTTGGCAAACATAATGTAGACATTACTGCAGCTTTGGGTCTACTTACAGCTACTGTTCAAACTATTGTTACTAATGGCACCAAAACTCAAGAAATACACTTGCTACAGAATCTTGTTTAAACTATCTTAGTAAGTGTATCTTGCATTTTTGTCTAAGCATAAATTCAGAGAGATACAATTTTGAGGTAATTTGGGGGAAGGGTGGGGTGGGGGGAGCCTAGAAAACTAACCCCCAGATTTAAAATTGATTTTAATGGGAACATTTTAAGACATTTTTTCTATAGCATTGTGTTTTTCAGGAGTGTAACACATAATTATACCCGGAATTACTGTCCCAGATAGAGGTAGTAAGATTTAGTCTATTTAGGTCCAAGTATAGCTATCGTAGCTTGTTTGGGTTCAAGGAGCAGAAAGCTACAGTCCATTTCTTGGATGGTTAGTGATGAAGAAAGAGGTATTAAGAGCCCATCTAAGTGTAACTAAGCTTTTGGTTCAGAGAAGAAGATCATGTAACTAAGCCATTCTTGCAAACAACAAAGGAACAAGGGATATGTTTTATTTTTCACAAGAAGGATGTACAAGTGAGACCAAATTAACCCGTTATCTGGTGTTCGTGCACCACAACTACCTGTGTAGGACCAACATCCATTTTACTACTCATATACTCTTATCTGAATAATAATTTCTTTACTAATTTATTTTCTCATTCATTACTTTATTCATAGTCATATTATAGCTGGTAGATCCACCTATCAGCTTCGATATAAAGTATTCAGCCTGGCTAAAAGTACACTAGTTTATTGAAAGATGACATTACAATAACTTATTGCAATGAAACGTTGATTCATGCCCGCGCTAGGGAAAGGTTTAACGCTTTATTTTATTTTATAACTATTTGATTGTGTATGAAACATGAACATCAACTAAAATTGATGAAGTTTGACACAGCCTAGAAAATGTAATAATAGTGTTTTAAAATGGGTCACACTTTTGCATTCTTCAAAATCAAATTACTTTAAGTATATTTATAATTAGTCAGGTTCTGCCTACTTTGTGGATGTAACACTCATATTTCAGCCTTGTTACTGGGGCTCTCTTCAGAAAGAACCATGAAATATAAAGGGCCGGGGCAAAGAATTGTTGGATGTGTGTGTGTATATATATATATACACACACACACACACACACCCAACAATTCTTGTGTGTGTGTATGTGTGTGTGTATATATATATATATATATGAAAAATTATGGCTGAATTTTTCATTATTAAATTTAAAATATCTGCCTTTATTCACTATATATATATAGTGAATAAAGGCAGATATTTTAAATTTAATAATGAAAAATTCAGCCATAATTTTTCCATCCATACAATTTAAGTTTGAGTTGGTGTTTTTAAAACCATTTTTAGCCTAAAAAAAGCATTTTATTCATTGACTTTAAATACCAAAATATAACTTTCTTTTAGTGAAATCCAATCACTTTATTCACTACAGATCAGAGTATACATATAAGTAGCCAAAGTTAAGAAAATGAGTGATGATATTGAAGATGTTTGCTGCTAAAAATATAATAGGAATTTTAATTACGACAATCAAAGTGAATCAAAGGTATCACAAAAAAAAAGTATATGTACCTAAAAAATTAATCTGGATTAAAATATTTTTAAGTGTGGAAAATAATGTTTAAATTTGAACAAATATCTGAAGAAAAAAAAACACCTCAAATTTAAACTAAATTATATTTGAAGTTAGTATGATGGCCCATCCAGACTATCTCCATATTTACATTTTGTGGGTAGTTATGATAACTACAATTGAGAAAAAAGTGTGTCCACATTCATTTGCATAGAGGAAACCCATTTAGAAAGAAACAATTCAATATACTTGTCAGAATTCAAAGTGCGACCTCCCCAGTATCAGAAAACTGACTAGATGAAACTGACGCCTGTGTTCACATACCCACCTTTGCGGGCCTAATATCTTATAAAGTGGTTGACTATATGTGGCTTATCTCTGATAATTTCACTATGAAATCAAAGTATTGAATGTGACATGACAAGTTGGAAGAACTTGAGCTAGCCTAGACCAGGATAATAGTAGTAGCATCCAAGTGTAGAATGTGTTGGGAACGCGATGCACAAAGTGGACGACGGGACCAATACATTAGTGAGGAGGGTCAAACTAAGGTGTTGAGACTGGAAATGAAGATGGGGGATGCATTATGCACACGAACGACGGCAGACAACCCCTCTAGAGTGACCAGAGACCCACTGCAAGAAAAGTTACCACACCTATAGTAACATTTTAACACTATTAAAAAAAAAAATATATTTGAGATAAAATGGTGAGTTTTAATTTTGGGTATTTAAGATGCACTTTCTGAATCTATCAATTAAATTACAAACTAACTTCTAAAACCAACACAGCACTAAGTTCCCCGGCTGTAACTTTATCACCAGGAGGGGAAGACTCGATTTTAGCTATGTTAATTTTTTTTTGCTATTAACACTATTTGTGCAAAACATAGAACACATAAGCTATTAAGTTTTTCCTTCTGTTTGATCATCTATAGTTTATTTTAAGTAAGTATAAGTGATCAATAAATTAACTATATCTGAAACAATAGAGTAGACATTACTTATAGATCAAAAATTGTTAAAATAAAATAAAATTAGAGATGCTTTAGCAATAGCACCGTGATCACATCAAAACTTCAAATTACATTTATATTAATAAATACTAAAGAGTAATATAAACATTAAACAAATGTGTTTATTAAACTGAAAAATAATGGCATAAGAACAGCAGTGCCATTAATTTAAATTATTATCAAAATGATTAAATATATTTTCCTCAGAAAACAACTAAGAATAAAATAGAGATATTTTTGAATATAAGGAAAAGGTACCTTATTTCTGAGCAATCAGTGATACAAAATATAAAAGAGATGCAACACTATGTCAATAATCTTGTATTCAAGCTTGTTAATGACTAAAGCTTACCTGTATTTGCTATAGTCGGGAGGCTTGGAAGGTTTGGCATTATGTGTGCTCTCCATACTATTGCTCTTGATGGGTTGAGCAGTGGAGCGGGTAAACCTGTATGGGTCGTGGTTGCGTGGAGATAGTGGTTGCCCGTTACTGCCACATTTCAAATCATCATGGGCATTGGGGCCTAGACGATTGTTGAACGAATCGTATGACGAGACACTGTCATAACTGCTCTGTTTGATAGAAGAAACCAAACATTTTCATAAGTCTACAACTAAATCCAATGATAAACAAAAGCAACACACTAATCTGTATCCTCCAATCATATTATAATGTGTGATCATTAGTATAAGATATCCTGGTCGACAAAATAATACTTTGGTGGTTGGATACTCCTGAAATCACAACTGATGTACACAATTATTGCAAGATGAGTTAAGATTCGGATGGATACCTACTATATAAGAACGATAAAGTTGTTTACTCTATTGCTTAGAAAATATGCATAGTAACAACATGCGGTTTTTTGTATTATATTAAACTTGTGAATTTAAAATGAACTATATTAATAAAAAAGTTACCATTTAATATTTGCTTTTTTTACAATCAGACGAAATTTCAATTAAATTGAAATTAAATAAAACATGAAATACAAGAATATAGTTTTAAAGTTATATTATCATAGATAATAGGATAATGTTCTCTCATACAAGACAAATACTTCTAACACAATAATTTTAACAAGATTTGATATTTTCAAATGAAATCATGTCTAAATTGTTGAAAAAGTTCAGTAACTTCCTTGTAGATCTGTTTTCGAAAGCACCTCTCCCTCTCCACCCCAATCCCTTTTTGGCATTCACTATCTTTTCATCTTTTTTATTCTTCTGTAAACCCTGCTACTTCCCCTTCCCTCAACTCATTTATATCCTGTTCAGGTAAAACCCTTGACACTAATTAATTGTCTGTCACCTCCAAACCTGAGCTAGTGAAAATGTTATGTGTTATGTATTTATATGATCTAAGTTAAAAATTTATTTTTATAGAGTAAACTTGATTATGTTTATCTTATAAATAATTTGCATAAACTGTGTTTCCTTGATTAGATAAAACCTATTTGTATAACTTTGGTTTTGTAAGAAGAGAGAGGTGAAAAGGATTACTCTAAATAGTTTAATTTATGTTTTATAGATGAACAAGACCTTTTCTCACTTATGGCAGAATTAATTTTGGAGATATTTAGATTCAGTGGCGCATCCAGGAGTTTACTTAGGGGAGGGTGTGCAGGTGTGTCATAGCTATTATTTCTATCCCCTGAAAATATTCATCAAATTATTTTAGTTTAAGAAATATTTTTTAAGAGAAAAAAAACACACACACACACACACACACATATAAAGGTTGTTAAAAAAAGGGGTTCAGAAATTATGGAGCTTGTTGTACACATTAACACGAGTAAAATGATTTTAACGATGTTGTGTCGATACATCAGTAAACTCCAATAATAATAATAATAATAAAAAAGTGTCTTAAAAAATTATAGGTCCCAAACCTACTCACATAGAGGAAAAGGCAATTTTGTATTTTAGTAATAAAAATACATTTTATCTTGCTTTTATCTTGAAATAGACATTTACTAAAAACTCGTTATGATTTGTGAAATGAAATAATATACACTGTTACTTACTTTATGCAGGGGTAGCTTAAGGGCTGTGCGAACTGGACGGCTGCTAGGGGCGTCAAACAGAGCTAGATATGACCTAATATAGCCTGGGCAGGATATTAAAATAGTCCCCAAACCTAACAATTTCAAACCTAATGTAGCTTGAGTGTGATATGAAAATAGTCCCCAAACCTAACGTATACAGGACATGATAGTGGAGTTTCTAAGCTTGAAAAAAGGTTCAATTTTTGATATTAACATGAAATTTTAGACATTAATATCATTTTGTGGTGAGTAAAATAGAATCTTGTGCCACTCTTACATTTGCCAGCTTGAAAAAATGGTGCCATAAAACATTTTTTTCACTTAAACGTAAGCCATTAATAATGTCAAAGTGTTTGTTAAACTTATAATAAAAAAATAGAGGATGAATTGTCTGCCAAACAGGTTCTTATAGTTTTATTTGTAATCCTAACAGTTTTTGTACAATCTCAAAGTGAAACGTTTAGCGCATGTTTAACATTTGTGGAATTTCCCCTTCAATTATTTTTCTATCACGCCCAGGCTACGTTAGACTTGGGGATTATTTTAATATTTTATGAGAGTACAATCACCATTAGAAATATGATAGCTGACAGCTAGCAGAAGATTTAAGAACTGCCAAAAGAAAAAAAGAAATTAAAAATTAAATGGTTTTTGTGAAAGTTTTGACTGCCAAAAGAAACAATAAATCAATATATTATGGCCATTGCAGAAAATATGGTTTGGCAAATGGGTACATGAGATTTGATCTGCTAACTTTTGCTAGTTATTAGTTACCTACACTCCTAAGGCGAATGGACTATATTATCCACCGGCCAAAAAGCAACACCGCCCAGGTGCAAAATTTACCTCAGGCTGCCCCTGAGTATGGCATCAGGAACTAGGAACATTGTTACAGAAAAAATGAGAAAAGAGAAGCATCTTTGTCGACCAAAGAGCATAAGAATCAAATTCATTTTCAAAAACCTGTATTCAGTGGTGCAGTCATGCATTTAGCAGTGCCAGAACGCAAGGTCCTAGCAATCCCAAGGTTGAAGTGGAGTTTTGGGAGCCCCAACCACCGTAGGCAAAAGGCTTGCACACACATGAGTGCCTCTAGAAACTATTTGGAGCATCTTTTAATGATTACTAAGGCAGAAACTTACCTGAAGCACTTACCCTAAAATTTCAGGAATTCGCATATAGCACTGTAAATTTCATCAGAATTTATTGATTAATAGTATGAAAAAAGTTTTAATATAATATTGATATAAAATCAATTAGTTAAATTGGAATTGCAAAATATAAGATTTTACTAAAAATATATATTTTGAATATTTTCCTCGATAAGCAGTGCCAGAACGGCTTTCCCCCATGGTCCCGCTCCACTACACCCCTGATTAAAAAGTGTGTGTATATATATAAATATATATATATATTTGTTTATAGCTCAACATTTATTGGTTAAAAAAATTACATTTAATAGTACTAAAACTTTAAAATGATACATTATTACGAGTCTCAAATAGTGGCGAAGAAATAATGAAAATTTGAAAATCCCTCCTATGTAAAGAACCCTCAAAGTTCATGAGATAATGAAAATGTCCATCTTGTTTATAATGATAAACGGTGTTTAGATATTAAATTTAATCAAAATCATTAGAGAAAATTTTGAGAAAATAGATTTATTCTCATTTTGCCTTTCAATAAACTAGCCTTAAATTTAGGGTTAGATATTTAATTCCAAAAACCCCACTCAGGGGAGGGGGGGGGGACCCCAGATAGAAAGTTCTATCCCAAACGGTAAAATAGTTTCTGTTCTAGCCCAAACCAAAGTACAAACAGTCTGAAAACGGCATTGTGGAAACAACTTTTTTTGTTTCAGGGGGCTATGAAACGTTGACATTTATCAAAATATTGATTTCAAATTTTTGACGATCACAATATTTTCACTCAGAGGTGTTGAGAAAAAGTAAATATTAGTTTACAAAGTTTAGTTACCCACAGTGGTTGCTTTCCGTTGGTTTGATCGCCATTGATGGGAGGTCGAGGTTCGAATCTCATCTGCGTGAACTGAAGATGGGTTTCCCGTTAAATGCGTGTGTGTGTGTATATATATATATATATACACATACACACACCTTTAACAGTTTTCCACAAGTGATTTATCACTCTTGTTTTCCCATATTTACTCCATGCAAATGCGGATTCACTGCCTCTTAGCTACTTTCCTCATCTATACCCAATTAGATTAAGCCGTTAATAACCTGTGTTCTGAACGTAGCAATAAAAAAGAAAGGACTTGGTTTTTGATGGGTTATAATCATATTATAATAATAAATTAATGATTTTAAATGGAAACATGGTTTAGCGAGTTTTATTTAATTCAGATTTTTTTTTTAGATCAGAGAATACAATGTTCTTGTTAGTATGGTGTTCGAAAAAAGTTAACAGTAGGGCCTATTTGTAAAGTGAAGTAGGCGTAGAGTATGTAAATTATATTTTGTAGCACGTCAATCATGTAAAGTTGACACCTACACAATTAGGCTACATAAAAATACGAAGTTATAATAATTATATTGGCAAAATCCAAAGAAGAGGATTAGATTTGAAATATTTAATAAAAATATCCTTCAAAACCTACTGTTAGCGACTGGATGGACTCGGATATGATCCAAGTGCTCCCAATAAAAAATACTACAAAGAATTTTAATAATACAAATCTTCATAAAAATACTAAACTTACAATAGTGGAATCCAAAGAAGATAATTAAAGCTAATACATTCAGGAATAATATGCTTCAAGACATTACTCACTGTGGCTGGATGGGATCGGATAACGCCAACATACCTTCTAGCTAAATAATCAACAAGAATGGCGACAGGGTGTTTCCCGACACATCCACTTACTACATCTCCAGTCATAGGAAAGAACTAAAAATAAGTTGGGTTTGCTCCCACGACCCTCGAGTGCCATTGTCGTGGTGGCGTGTCTTCAAACCTCCCCTTTTCCTCACCCTTCAAACGCCAGTCCTTCCTATCACCCCATTTATTATTATGTCTTTTTCTATCACATCACGTCGTTGAAGAAGGAACTTCTCTCCACGAAGGAAGCGGTGGCCATGGAGTATTGGGTGTGTTTCTGGTATTCAATCACATCACATCTTTAAAGAAGGAATCTCTCTCCATGAAGGAACCGGTGGCCATGGAGTGTTGGAAGTGGTTATTACCACCGCGCCGCCAAGGAATTTTTTTTTTTACAAAGGAACCGGTGGCCATGGAGTGTTGGAAGTGGTTCTCACCACCGCGCCGCCAAGGAAAATCCTCTTCGATTTACTTAGTATAGTCAAGGCAACTATTATGTTTATTTTGATTCCTTGTTTCAGTCAGAGTGATTAGATTTTGATTTTGTGTTGTTATTTCAACTTTGTTGGTGTAGCCACAGTGACTCTAATGTTGTTTAAGTCCGTCTGACTTTTTATGTTGGTCCAAGAGACCATATTTTTCCTATATCCATATAATATAGCTTTGGTATAGAAGCCTTGAGCTCCAGATATAATAAGGACATAGTCCAAATGGTTGCTATTCTCCACGAGCACTATATTTCCCTTTCGAGTCCATAAGACTACACACTTGTTTTTATGGCTACAACCAGGTAGTCTACCCTTTTTATTGAGGCCTAGTTGGGTCAATGTATTCAATGTGTTGAATCATTATTGTTGCCACGCTTCACGTGAGGTATTAGCTTGGGTGGGTTAAGCGCAGAACTCCGCTCGTTTCCATATGGGGTCCGTACAGATAATACTTTTTTTCTCTTTGCACATTTTTGGTACCTAATGACTGAGTATTAGTCTTGTATGAATTATATTAGTATTGTACCCCAGGGAGTGGGTAAGTAAATACATGTACTATTGAATGCTCTGGCAGTACCAATAGAGAAAGGACCGGCCATAGTACTATTGTGTGTAGACACTTGTATGTTAGCCATCTACCATTGTAATCAACTAACTTTTCTATTGCTATTCATTATACAATGTCTCTTAAGGATTTTTCTTAAGTCCTAATCAAGCAAGCTAGCTTAAATTATAAATGATGTTAATAATACTATATGTATACCATTTCTAATTAACTTTTGTTTATAATTACCTCACTGTTTTTCTTTTAGAATCAACTGACCGTAGCCTGGAATCAGTTCAACTATTTTGTTATTGAACATTGCTCTTTAAGCCTACTGCATTTGATCTTGCCCGTGTCTCAACAAGACAGTATTAATTTGGAACTTCTATCTTATTTTTTTGTATATCTATTATAATCAAACAAATATTTTATTTTTCTATTATAATAAATATATTATTGTTATTCTAATCATTTTATCAATCTGGTTAAAATAAATCTCTTGTTTACCCGGTAAGGCTTTTTGGTGCAATTTAACCGAAATAAAATGTAAAAAATTGCAATTTTTTGCCGACTTAGGCCACCTTTTTCTAACTCAATTGTTTTATGAATATTTCCAAATATTTTTAACAGGCTATCACCTAGAACAAAGTGTGGTTTTAACTTTGGTTTTTCTATCTTCTGTACAAACAAATTGTTGTGCACTTATTTTAATTCTAACCTCCTTATACCATGTATTTAAATAATTAGCATAAGTAGCGACCATAAAATATATGTTATAATAACAAAGACTACAATAAGAAATGAATTGAATGTTAAAGGTTGAATAGACAAATGTTTTCTAAAATGTCATAAAATATATGCCACTGAAAAAACAACAAAAATAAATGGCTATTTTTTTTTTAATAATAGGGAAGAAAATTAATTTTTATATATTTCAACATATATGTCACAATTAACTGTAAATAATGATTTTGGCTCAAAACTTAGCATCACTCCTTGGAGAGAATAACGGTGATAGCTTGTCTTTTGTTGAGTAGCTAGCAACAAAGTTGAATGGATTAGTGGGGGGGGGGCTGTGGAATGTAAAGACACTCTGAAAGGGTTGTAGTATGAGNTTCGAATTTTAAGGCAGTGTTTAAATCTAGCTATAAGCCATTATTACTATGTACAGCACAAACCAAATACAAATTACCAATACAAAATGTATCACATGATATAATGTTGGATGTGATATGAACTGCTAAATGGTTTATGATTACTAACATGACTATTTCTGCAAGAACATAGTGAGTGTGATGTATTAATAGCCTTTGCTGCTGTTAGTCACATAGAGCTGACTGCACTCATCCACTTAAAAGTCCTTTCATTAATCCTTGCAAGCACCATGTCATCTTAAGCACAAAGCTGTTGAGAGGGTTTAAGTACAAATTACTTAGATTTCAGCTCTTAAAGTAATAACATAGTAGTTTTATATCTTCTGCAATTTATTATATACAAAAAAAAGTGACGGCATCAGTGCAGCAAATTGGAAAAAATCTCATTAACTTTGAAGAATGCACTAAACATACATGGAGTTCAGATATTATTTTTTCTTTTTTCCAAACATGCCAACATGGATTGGAGAGGCCTATTTAATAGTGAGATTAACATGTATTGGTGCACACTTTTTAAAGTGTTGAGTACAGAGTTCTCATTTGACACCTTAGCTCAGTTGGTGGTGTGCCTGTCTAGAAAGTTAAGGGCCCCAGGTTCGATACCTGGCATGGCCAAAAAATGTATCATTGGTAGAATGTGGTGTTTACCCTTGCACAGGATGAATTAACAGCCAGGGAATGGATGTTGTGCCTGTCCTAGTCTTACATTATATTATAAGGTATATGAATCTACGACAGGCCTAGCAAACTGGTGGTGGAAAATATATGGCTTGAATAAAAAACTGACCTGGGCCAAAGGCTGAGAAATGTGATGGATGTAAAGTAAAGTACAGAGTTCTGATATTTCTTGATACTCATATCCACAGTGCAAAATAGAATACATACAATTATATAAGTGTTCATCTGACTATTATATAAACTAAGTTATTAACTCTGCCAGTCTAGGTGGGAATGATGTAGCGTCAAGCTAGACTGTGCCGGTAATAAGCTACTACATTCAGCTTTGCGGCCAGCCTCTATATGATTGCAAGGATGCAACAAAAGAATTAAAGTTGGCATGAAATAAATAATGTTTATTTTTAAATTATAGTGCTAGTTGTATATCATATAGTGGATGTGTTGTGTATGTTTAGTTATTTAAAGTTATAAAGCAATAAACAATATATATTCAGTTTATTATTTATTGCACTAAAATTACTTATAGTTTTTAACTTAATATAATATGCATAAACGCGAATGTGAAAGTGGCAGGCAACAAAGTTATCAATTAATATTAAACATTGTTTTTGCTGCATTTGTTGCAAAAGCTTCCTTACTCTTGCCCAACAAAGCTAAATCCTCTGCATATCTTAATAGCTGCATTGTACTGTTTAATTGTCAGCCCTTCCCTACTCTCTTGCAGTACCCCAACAACATACTCAAGGTTAGATTGAAAAGTAATGAGGAAAGGTTATCTCCTGGTTTCAACACATTATGTATTTTGAAGGTGTTTTATAAGTGACATCCAACCCTTACCCTGCCACGTGTGTCAGTCAAACATGAATCAATTAGCTCGACAAGCTTTATAGGTAACTCACACTTAACTAAAATTTCATATAAATGTTTTTCTTTTAGCTACCTATTACTAGTAATAACAGTAAGCATCTTCCAGTCCCTGTGTCAACCTATCCAAGTAGTGTTGTTGTTGTTGTTGTTATTATTATTATTATTATTAGCACCACCCATTACTACCCGTTCGGGTTATATAAACTTACGCTAGTGTGTAATGGTAGGGTGATTGTGAGATGAAATGGAGGATCCACAGTTTAACGTGGAATCCGAACCATGGTGGAGGCTTGGCATTCCTCACATTCACAAGTTGTGATTAATACACGTCTTGTCAGAGGTGAAGGAAGGGTTTGGCAATCAGATAAATCTGTGCCGGAACCGAGGATTGAACCCTGAAACCGTAGCACAGAAGTCTGACACCTTGCCCCTAGACCGCCAGGTCACCAGTTCAAACAGTGTTGAAAAAACTTTTGTTGCCAATGCTATCCTATAATAGAGGCTAACTGTAAATATGGTTTGTTCAAATCAATCTTGGAGAAAACTTTACCTCCTGAGATCCCAGCGAAAATATCTTCAAGTGTTGGTAAAGGATAGTGTTCACTTTTAATGGATTGGTTCAATGCTATTTAAAGCTACCACATAAACTTACTGCCTTACTAATGGGCTTTACCACATACATTACTGGTGTCATCCATCCTGTCTGTGTAACAGGCTATATTATTATTGCTTTTACTAATTCCATCAACTCTTTTTACTTTCCCTCTAATTATGCAAAACAGATTGGTCTTTGCAATATACTGAGATAACATTTATCTTTAGGAAAGATCTATGCTTAGATTCCTTTTATTGGGCCTCATGGTTTCTCAACGTTTCGTGATCTTTAGTTAATTTCTGAGATGTATATATACACTTTCATTCCCTGTTAATCATCTGAGCTAATGGAGGCTAGTCTATGTTTAATGCCTTGAGCCAGTTTCTTGCAAGTAAAGCCTGCAATCTTGTAGATCCACCCTTAACCACCACAACCAAGGGCTCTACGATCTGTCCCTTGTGTGATATTGTAGCTTGGAACTCCCCTTTTACTTAGAGTGGTTATCCTGACTGTGTTTTAAGCTATAGAGATGTCAGACTTGTTTAATTTATGAAAATTGATTTCCATACAATTATCAGAAAATATGATCCCACTATCTACTACCATACTCAAAAGGTTTCCTGTTCACTTCAACTGTTACTGTTCCTCTAGATCTTTCACATTAATTCCATGTCTACTACATAAATACAACCTGCCCTCATCAATTTATTGTTTAATGCACGTTCCCTTCCCTACACTTGTACACACAAATTTAAAAATACCCACTTTTCCACATCCAAGGCATCTACTATTTTTTTTAACAAACAACTGTTTATAGTGTGAATTTCTCTGACACATCGAAAATTATGACAAAGCTTTAGATCTTTGTCTTGTCCATATTTATTTCCCTCCACTCTTGGTTGTTGTATATATTTTCTATACTACTTGATCTAGACTATCAAACACTTTTACACAATCATCAGCGTCCTCTAAACACAGACCTATGTTTAGTGCCTCTTGAAATGTTATTTCAACTTTTTCCATTAACCTTTGTTAAATCTCTTGTAATAGCAAATCACTAACTAACCTATTACACAAAGTTTTGACCAGTATTGGTAACAGCATTGAGTCAAAAACTGGAACCCGTGGACACCTAATAATAAACCAAGGAAAAATCAACTTACTTCATTATTATTTGCTAAGTTAAATTATTCTAAGGAATTTATATTAGCTCAAAAATGACAACTGAACAATGAATCAAACCCAAGATTTTTGACTCAAAGCCATCAGTGAAGAATTACTGAGCATGGAACAACTCTTGGGTTCAATTACTGTGTCCAGGTGTAATTTTAAAGTTAATTTGAACCCAATGAGAATTACAGACCCCAATTTCCACCTAAATGAGCCTACCTTAGCTTACACCAAGAGTTAAAACCCAAAGAACCATATATGACAATATAGGAAGGCATTTCTAAAACTAAATGAAAACTATACTCAGCAGTCAGCATAAACTTTACCATTTGGTTTTTAAGAATATATTTATTTTTGATATTACCATGCAGAGCTATCCATGATACAGCATACTACTCAGAAAAATAAAGGTAGCAACTAAATATAAAGCTTAAGCTATTTCAACACCCTCATTCTGCCAAAAAATTGATTAGTAAAGTAATTTTGTATTCCTCATCAATCTCTAAGCTTGTAGCTTATTTGAGTCTTATTCAAATTCTAACTGAAATTAAATTTAAATTTAAATTTAAATTGTTTGGAACCAATGTGAAAAATTATATTGACATTTCTTGTTGGGGACTTCAAAGTGAGCCACCTAAGACAGAAACCCCTTCCCGTACCAAAAATAAGTGTTTGGGTGTGGTCCTTATATCATACTGTCGAGACATAACCTTATGAGGTCCAGATAAGACTAGTAACCTGATCTACTTTAAGCTAATTACTAAAAGAAAATGTGCAATATTAGCCTTGGATGACCAAAGCTATGTTGGGCAGCTGAGAAGAGTGATGGATGGTAGCCTGGCACTGTGGTCTGGTGTGGATGAATGGGTACGGGGAAGTCAGGGAGTAGGTTTAATCTTAAGTGCAACAGCTAAGCTGTTTGTGAGAAGGTATAAGTTGGTGTCATCTAGGTTTATATGGGTAAGTATGAAAATAGGCATTCATAGAAATGTGTTAGTTGCTGGTTATGTTCCAGTGGAGGGTGAATTATTATTATTATTATCACTGCGTCTTACTACCCGTTCGGGTTGTACACACTTATGCTAATGTGCAATAGTAGGGTGATTGTGAGATCAAATGGAGGACCTACAGTTTAATGTGGGATCCGAACCACGGTGGAGGCTTGGCATTCCACACATTCACAAGTTGTGATTAATAACACGTCTTGTCAGAGGTGAAGGAAGGGTTTGGCAATAAGATAAATCTTTGCCGGAACCGAGGATTAAACCCCAGACCCCCAGCACAGAAGTCTGACACTTTACCCCTAGACCGCCAGGTCACCCAGTAGAGGGTGAAGACGAGAGTCGAAGTCATGTGAACCAGCTCAAAGAATTATCTTGTTGGGAGATTTGAATAGATGGATGGGTACCCAAAGCGAGAGAATTCAGAGAAAGTGATAGGCAGTTATGGTGGGGACAGGGGTGGATGAGAATGGTATGAGTTAGTGAGTCTGTGGTTAGAAAAAGGTTTATTTGTGTTGAACACGTGGTTTAACTCTTCCCGTGTTGTTTACGGAATATTCCACCATTCAAAATTTGCTTCCAGTGTAATTTATGAAATATTCCGCCATTACCTAGTACGCTTCACGTGTCATTAACGGAATATTTCGCAATCACTCATATTTTTTTGTAAGTTCCAGAATATTTTGTATATGGCAATAGGAAAATGGAATAAAGGTATATTATAGTGTGTGGACTTAGAACTACATCATAGCACTATGTAAACAATGTTAGGCGTTGTCAGACTGTTTTGACAGCACCCTGATCATTTCCATAGTAAGTAAACCATGGAGACAGCAAGAGTGCGGGGATTTATTGTCGAATATAAAATATGACGGTGATCTTAGTGATTTTACAAGTGATGATCTTGAAGATATATTATATATGAATCTATAGAGGGGGAGAATTCAATACATATTGTATGTGAGCATCCAGAAGCAGAATGACAGCAAATTTATGTTCCACAAGTCTTACAGAGAAAGTACTGCAATTTATTTTTGTAAGAAAAAAATGCAAAGCTAAGTATTTCCTTCATACAGTAAACTGTTTTGAAGCCTACCACGACAATAAAATATTCTAAATAGACTGCAAAGTGGACAATGTGTATATTGACTTTGTTTAAAACTGTATGTTTATGTCAGTGACACAAATTTCAACAATGTCAGATGTCCAAAAGAACGGAACTTTAGAATTTCCTGAGGCAAACCATGGTGATTTACTGTACCACATAGTGATTGAAATATATAAAATTCCTGTGTTTTTTCACTTTCACATAAGTAAAGTAATAATAATCTTTTCTTTTTTTTTTGTGATTTTGGTTGAAAAAATTGAGCATGTATGGAAAACGCTTGTTTTTTACCTTGATACTGGAAGGCTTAAGTATAACTTTTTTTACATCGCGTCTTACTATCTGTTCAGATTATTATTATGCTTGTGTACTAATTAAGCTAATGGTTTTTGGGATTAAGAAGGTTATATTTAAGAAAGTGCACTCACATTTTCATGGAGGGAGAGTGGAAAACCATTTTGGGAAAACCAACCTCAGTACACCCAACTGATATTCAAACCTCAATCTCCCCAATGGCAAGAGTAGCACGTTAGACCTTGTGGCACCGAAGTGGATTAGAAAGCTATTCACATGTATACATGGTAAAGGGGTGATTTGAGAACGATGATAGATTTTGTGGTGTATGATGAAAGAATTAGAAGTTTAGTAAAGGATACTAGAGTTGTGCATGGAGTTGAATGTGGAACGGGCCCTTTCTAGTGATCTCAGTAGTTGAATTAGGTAGGAATTTTGTGAGGAAGCAGTGCAAGAATGTTAAGCAAAAAACCATGAAAGTGGAAAAGTTGTGGGATAAAAATGTGAGAGCACACTATGAATGATTGCTGGGCGAAAAAGTAAGTTAACAAGAGCTTGAATGTAATGTCAAAATAAATACTAATGAGAATGAAAGTGCTTGGAACAGAATAAAAAAGCCTGTAGTTGAGAGCGCTAAATATGTGTGTGGATCTGAGGTGGTAGGAAATCTAAAAATAGATGCATGGGGTAATAAACATGTGAAAGAAGCTGTGAGAGCAAAGAAAGAAGCATACAAACGAGTGATTGCTGCGAAGAGTGAAACCGAAAATAGGAGGTTATGTGACATATACGAAGGTAAAAAGATGAATGCAAAGAAAGAAAAAGATTGCAGAATGTATGGGTGTGAAGGACTCCTGGATTTCAAGATTCCTGTGGGGAAATATATTTCTCGTTCCTGACCCAATTGTTGGGACAGAGCCGCTAAAGTTTGGGGATTGATCCCTCCATTGCTAAATATCTAAAACATTGGGTAACTCAACACATTTTTATATTTCCTATCAATATTTAATATGTAATAGTTATTTATTTTTGTTAATCGATTTTATTTATATACTTTCAATTAGTCGTCCACCATGATGAAGTGTTGTGCACTCTATAAAGTTACTACTTTTTAGATTACATATTAAATCTATAGGCAGTAAGAACATGTATTGTTTATTGTGATCACCAACCAATAGTTAAGCAAGTATGTATAGTCAAGAGGTAATAAGGATATTTCATATTCTGACTTCTTTGGTGCTATTAATGTTTGATACTTTGGTGTACCATTTGTATTCAGTTTTAAACTTAATATATATTTGTTTTAATTTCCATTATTAGGGCCTATGTATTCATTTGGAAAATAAAATATTGCGGTGTTTTAAGATTGTTTCACAAATTTATAAATAATCAATTATAAATGTGTAATTCCCATTTTTGCCTTGAAGTAAGGGATTCTAAAGTTCTTATTCATAATCTTATTTTGATTGTGAATGAACGAGGGTCAAATGATCTGGAATGAAAACATTAGGTGTGAGAGATTGATCGAGGGAGTAAGCCTAATTTGAGCAAGTGTATGGCGAAAAGGTAGCGAAAGTAACAAAAAATAGGAAAAATTCCATGATGAATGAAATAATTAATAAAGCTGATGTATTTAAAGCCGAGAGACTGTTAAAGAATGGCAAAGCTTTAGGTGTAAATGGAATCACAACTGAAATGTTTAAGTGTGTTGCCATGGTTCTTTTTGACAGTTTGTGCGAGTTGTTCATTGTATGTGCTGGGATTTCGAGTGTTCCTATGACTGGAAGAATGCTGTCTGTGGTTTTTTTTACAAAGGCAAAAGCAGTAAGAGTGAATTTAAGAATTATAGGAAAATTACGTGATTAGAAATTTTTTAATAACATGTTTACATTAATTATCCATGATTATAAAATTTAAGTCAAAGAAAAATAGTATTATAAGGTTTTGAACAGAATTTCATATTAATATGAAAGGACTCTAAGGATATGTGAGGCAAGAGGTCGCCACTCCTATTTTCAGTTAGTATTTGGATATATTGATACAAACTGTTGTAGCCAACATTTCACTCAATTAGAAAAGACTTAATATTTTTCCAGCTCCTGATTCAAAACTCAAGTATATTCCACTATATATAAATAATAATGTAAATTTCAGTATTTTTAGACACTCTGAACATACTAAAGTGCAGGTTATATGAAAGTCCTGTATATAAATGTTGCATTTCTTACAATTTGATTAAAGTTGGTATGAAATGAGGTTTAACATAATTATTAACATTTAAATGTATATAAACTTGTTGGGTTTAAATAATGCTACACTACCAGTATATGATTTGAATAATGTTATAAATTTTATTGATATTAATTATATAATATACATCAGCTAGTACTCTACTATAGTGTGTATTTTTAAGTGAATGAGGCTATTTGTGTTAAAAATGTGTACAATGATACTGCTTTTTACCACATCATTTTATGAGTTAAATGAATACAAGTGCAACTAAGCATTTGCAAATCTTAGATTTTCAATTTCAAATAAAATCTTAATCCTTGCATACCAACTCATATTTAATTGGTATTGAATATTTTATAGTGAAAAAGTTTCAAATAGAATCCAAATCGAAAATTAAAATTTTATAAAATTCAAATCAAATTAAAGCTAAAATATACGTTTTTTTAAAAATTGAGCCCAATACAAAATATAGTCAACTTTGTCAAACTAATGACTTGATTTGAAATATGAGATTCACAAGTATAAATATTTAAATATGCAAATTTTAGATTTGAATTTTGGATTTGTTTCCATCGAGTCTATGATCTATTTGCAATTAAATTTCTGAATTTGATATGAATCTTTCAAATATTATATTGACTCCTAGGGTATTTGAGAGATTTTAATTTCATAAAAGTATCAAAAAAGTATTTTGAATACAACCATGAAGACCTTGACTACATATAACAATTTTAAGAAATTGGTAAAAGGAATTATATAGACAAGTGTTTTTTTAATTATACTGTGCAATAGTTATCTCAAGCTTCGTGAGATAATTTTAGAAGATTCTTTATTTGTTTTTGACACTATAACATAGCATTAAAAATTAGGATCACTTAAGTTCCAAATCTGAATAAAGAACGGTTGTCAAATATGCAGCGAGAACATATAATGTTTTCTGTTATTTTCATACTTCTATACTTGTAAAACTTAACTGACGCTATTGAGTGTTCACAATTTTGGTTATTGGTATGAACAATTCAATTTATGAGAGCATTAATTTTTTCTGGGGCATGGGTTCTTTCGGTCCAAAAGGTTTGGCAGCCCCTGATTAAGAATTATGTAGTTAGAAGGGTAATAAAATCAACAAAAACTGTATTATTTTAACTAGTCTTAAAAAAATAAGTGTTTTCTTTGTTGTTTATGATGTAATAGACATGACAAAACAAATAACATTTGTCAGTGGCACAAAACTTTAAAACTTCTTTTCTAAATTTCATTTGAAATATTTTCACTCCATCTCGACTCATCTATAACCAATATTCAAATTTGGATTTAAATTTTTGAGGCTTAATACAGGTTTAAGTGCAATGTGTTTTTGTTATAATTTAAATTAACCAAGGCACAAAAAGGGGCCATATTTTCTAGATGGTGTTTTAGTTCTAATTTAGTGAAGAACCATATTTTCTATATGGTGTTTTGATTCTTATTTAGTGAACAATTAATTTGAACTCACAGCCTTCATATTGTGCTTCTCCAGGGAGGAGCTGCCTTGGGAGCGATGGTGAGGCACAGCATTTATATAGTTGGGAGGGTCAATGCTGTTGTCATCCGAGGGCCCGTCCCCTCCCTTCCCAAACAACCTCTCAGCGGCAGAGCGGCCCAAAGTGCCACATCGGGCGGGCTTGATGGTGCGGTCGATGCGAGGTGGTAGCTCTGGGGGAGACTGGAGAGAGGGTGAGTGAGCTAGAGGGGAACATGGCATACCTCCATTCACCATGTGGGGGAAAGAGGGGTAGTCATGAGATGAGGAGGGGGAAAAGCCATACTTGCTGTCCCCGTGGGAGCGGCGCTTGCTGTGTGCCACTTGGTGGGAGTGGCTGTGGTGGTGATCGGGCGGCAGTAACACACCATTGTGGCTATCAAAGTTCTGCCACAATAAACACCACACATTAAGGTGAGTAAATAGTAACAATGAACATTAAGATAGTTCTAACTAGTCAAACTGTTTAATTACATGAACAAAATTAAGAGCTGGAGTGGGAGTGAATCCTTAGGATTTTATAATAAGCCATACACTTTTCTACTGGGAGGTATTAGTGAGAGATAAACAATTCTTATATAACTGAAGATGCACTTGTACCATGTCAGGATACAAACAAAGGGTCACAAATAGAAATGTCAGATTAAAGTCAATATGATCATAAAGATCAGTGATGCCTCTATTGTCTTCAAGAGCTCCCAAACATGTCAAAACTGGGATGCTCATGCACAAGTTTAGTGAGACAAAAGTCAAAATTGAGTCCTACTATATTGCCAGCTTTAACTACAATTATCAGATCCAAAAACTAGCTTTAGTGTATCTTGATGGTGTAAGGGGTTTGGCACCCCCATCACTAAGAGCGCACGCAGTTCACATTAGTGGTCCAAATTGTAAAACTTGTCTGGTCTGGTTTGTCAGCAATGAGGGTATTGAGGGTAGTTTATTCTAGCTGATTTCCCACTTGCCCTCTAGTCAAATGCAGATACATTTTATTAAAATTATAATATTCTTATCCAGTTTAAGTGGCAGAGCTGAAGGTGTGGTCAACTGAGGCACCATCTCCTAATAGATGGAATAAAGTGCTTGATCTACTAATACATTTCCTCATAAAGAATATAACAACTTTAGTTAGGCCTGTACAGGATTTGAGAAATTGGATGTTCTCAAACCTTCGGTGGGAAAAGCTATTTCTCGCATTTTTCGAGGAAAAAATATCAAAAAGTTACAGTTAAGGAACGTCTATCAATGTTACTTTTGTATTCAATGTTGATTATTTTGACAATGTCTTATGAGTACAGGTTAATATCAACCCTTCCAAAATGTATTTTGAACGTCTCTAAAAAGATACGTCCAACCTGTATCAGTTAAACATATCTTAATTAGCTTGACATGTTTATCCCACATTTCGCTCAAATTTCTTAATTTATTTCTTTTTGATGAATAGTAGGCCTTTATAAAAACTATGTATAATTGATGAACTGTCATGCATTATTCCCACTTTTTTCTAATATTTGCCAATTAGTTAAAAGCTGATCCACTGTTAATCTAATTTGTTGAAATCCACAATTATTTCTTCTGGCATTAATCTCATTTAAATTTTGTTAAATAAGATTTTATAGCATGTTGGTAGTAGTGAGATAACTATATGGTTATTACACATGATTTTATCCCCCTATTTTAAATGGCTATAATACCTTCCTTCCATTCTTGTAGTAATACCTAGTCAACAAAACTAACGCCTGAGCCCATTAAATAATATAACCATACTATATATAAAAAATGATTGTAATATTTTTTTTTATCCCTGAACATATTTTTAACACCAAAAAATGAAAATAGTGGCTTTTAAATATCAAATTATGCATAAAATATATCTTCACACCTATCATACATCTAGAAAAGTCTCTTACATTTAAAAAAAATAATTTATTTAGCACTGCGTCTTACTACCCATTTGAGTTATACACTTAAGTATTAATAATTTCACTAATGGGTTAGGAATTGGAGAGGTTGAAATTAGAGGAAGTGAACCTGCATTTGTGTGGAGAGAGAATGGAAAACAATTTGGGGGGAAAAAGTCCCTGGTTCACCCAACCGAGATTCAAACCTCGAGATCCCTGTCCTCGGCAGTCTAGATTAATAAGAAACTAGCATATCAGCTAACTACACCACCGAGGTGGGTTTCATGTTATTAAATTTGAAGTATTATATGAGTGGTGTTAAAAGACTGCCATTACTACTAAGAGTAAATCATATAAAGGTTGGCTATATTTGACAGGGTAAAACATCTATCAACTTTATCTGAATCAATACAATAACATGAACATTTTTTAACAAGCTTGATGACTTTAGTGAAACTAAAATAACCTAGAAATGTTTTCTTGTGTTCTAATATGTTTTGCTTTAACAAATTAGCAAGTCAGATTTTCATACATATATAATATTAATATAGGTTACCTCTAATAAACAATGAACATAGTACTAATATACAATAAAAATAAATATTTTAGAACAATACTTGAACAAGTCTTAAAAAGTTAAAAAAACATCAACATAATAAATACTAGATTATTTTATATTAGGTCTAAAATATGTTTGTTTAATAATATATGGAGATGATCTAGAAACATATTTTTCTGACTATTTACCTGTTTGTAGGGATGGTTGTTCGGCGAGTAAGGTGGGGGAGCGGTGTACCCCGGGCTAGTGTCCTCCTGGGTGGCTATACTGGGATCACTAGAGCTTTTCACCAGTCGAGAAGGGGGGAGAGGTGCCCGAGGCTCTGGAGACAGGTCCAGGTCCGACTCAGGTGAGGAGGCATAGGAGAGGCGCGACGTCATTGGGAACAAGAAGTCATCCGAGAGGGCCTCGTCAGGCTGAAGGTGGGATATAGACAAGCCACAACATACAGCAGGCTACTCACAATGACAACAGCAGGATATACAGTACACAAGGATATAGTTACAGTATTACAGTAGAGCAATGTTCCAATAGCTGAAATTTGTTCAGTTGCAGGAACAGGCTGAAACCATGATTCTAATCAATAATATTTTGTTAAAGACCAATTCAAACTGTGGAGGATTTTTATATTCATTGTAGTTATGAACACATAGCTAGTATATTATGACAACTATTGCTACAGCCAATCAAGCATTAATGATTGTTTCTAGAAGTAAGATTTAAGATTTTAAAAAAATCAATAGATAAGTAATGAGATTCTTCAAAATTGAGATTAACACAAAATTTACTATATTCTAGTGAACATTAAGGGGGATGTAATTAATTTTCTAGTGAAAAATGACATGTAAATTAAAAATTATAAATATAGGTAATTAATAATGTTAAGATTGTTTTGAACATTTGTAAATATTTTCATTAGATGCTTTTACAGTGGGTGAATGGTTTGGAATAGATAAAAAAGCCAACAGTCTGGGGATATAAAAAAAAAAGTGGAACAATCAAAAACAAGTAAACCTTCAATAAAACTACAGGTACCTCAAAGGTTGGATATGTGTGAAAACTAGCCATTTTATGGTTAGTGAGGTGGATGGCAAAATGAAAGACAGAAAAGAGATTTAATAGAGAAGAGCATAGAAGTGAGTGAAATAGAGTACATAAGATAAACAGCACAAGAGTAGAGCAGGTCTAGAGAGGAGAGGGAAACACAAAAGGTACAAGAGAGAATGAGCATGCATGCATGCTCGCTTAAGAAAGAGAAAACAAGAGAGTGCAAACAAAAGCAAGTGTATAAGAGAGTGAAAAACACATATGAGAAAGAGAAAGCTAAAAAAACGCAAGTAAAAGAGAGCATCCCAGATGTATACAAAGAGAGAAAGCTATAAAAAGAAATAATGAATGAGACTCTCTCAGGATTGAGATTTTAGCAAGCAAATTATTGAGTAGACGAGTGTGTTCCTATGGCTCCATGGCACACAGTCAGGTTCAGCTATCCACAACTTAGATTCATTGAAAGACACTTGAAGATAAATCTAGTTTTAAGAAAATGCATCAGCATTCTTCTAGAAATATAATAAGAAAATTACCTTGATAGTTTTGTGTGTTTCTATTCATCTATGAGGCCTATCAACCATTACTTTTTCCAATATATGTTTCTTTACACCCCTATCCCTCATTCACTCTATTAGTGTCAAGTATAGCACAATTACATCATACTGCCTAGAAAGTTAATTTTGGAGATGCTGGTTTCTTTTATAATTTTGAATGTAATTTTGTGTTTGTTCTATTTTTTTATTTTATCACTTTTACTTTAGTCTCTACCACCCACATATATTTTAATTATCTATAGTATAAAAATTAAAAACCTTAATTGAGCATTAATTATGGGCATTACTGAAAAAAAAGTTGGGAAGGAACTGTGAAAATTAATGATTACAAATGCAAAATGAGCACTTATAAATAAATTAGGTTAATTCTAATACAATTTAAACACAAATAATTGTTTTACATAGTTTTAACATATTATATTGTTCACTTATTCACCACCATGTTTTAGTAGACAATTTAAAAAGACAAAAGTGTACTGTAGTTGACGGATATAATGATGTGCAGCAAGATGATTGTCAGTCTGTTCCCATGCAAATTATGATACATATACAATGATATGGCCAATGGCCGAGTTGTGGAAAATACATTGCAATGCTGCTTTAACACTTGTAGCATTATTGCAGGGTCTATCATGTCTCAACTTACTGTTATAAAATATAATATGGTAATCATATTCACAACATTAATATTTTATTACTAATTCCCTCATTTATCAATTGTTATCATTTCCGAAAAATTATTATTTTAGGAAGCTTGTAGGACATGGCAAAGCAATTTAAATTGTAGGACATGGCAAAGTAATTTAAAATAATCAATTAAAAAATAATACTCGGGCCAATAAATGAAATATAGTTTTTTTTAAATGTATATATGGTCTTAGTGGGGATTATCTAAAGTAGCGCTTATCAAAATGTACTCCGTGAAGAGATTGGAAAGAAAATTAATAAAATAAATGTGACAAGATCTCAAAATTGTGAGTGTGTGGGGCTATGAACTGTGTAAGTATTGGGTAGAAATTATTTAGGACCTGCAGCTTGTTGTGAAGCAGTGTAGATAGCAAGTATTATAAATGCTTTTTCCACCTGGAACCAAGTATAGAATGCCCACAAAGAAGACAAACTGCACGTGGCGAAACCAGACAGACTCGACGGCGTCAGCTAATCCCGTCCCTGTGAGAACTTTGCTATACTTTCAGATACAATTGCTAGCTTCAACACCTTTCCAGAATTGTTTAGGAAGTTTCTATTGTGTGTTAAAACCTCGTGTTTCTTCGCACATTCTGTCAGTTGCAGTTTAGTCTGTATTGGAGTTGAGAGTTCAAACAAATCAAGTTGCAGTGCAGTGCTATTTATTTATCTGTGCTCTTCAATTTAAGTTTTGTTTTTTTACACAATTATGTTAGTATAAAATTTTGTATCGTCTGTCTTGATGAAACACCTGCCCACTGCAGGTTTTTTGGAGCACCTATGTGGTTGTTCAGAAAATGTCATTGATTTTCTTTCTATGCATCGTTGGATTAAGTCTGCATCATTAAGAAAAACTCTCAAAACCTCTGTCACAATACCTTCCGTATTGGATTCCTTTAACAGCTAACAGATAAGTCCAAATATTATGTTGGATGTAATTTTTTTTATTCTATAACTTTCAGTAAAGTTTATCTGTAAGGCCTAGGATGAAAGAAAGCATGTGTCATGTAAACATGTAGCATCTTTGGACGCTAATAATTAAGGACCTATAAGAGATAGGGTATATAAACATATATGCAAATTGAAAAAGTTTATTTTATTGTACATGGCATATTATCCATTTTGTTGCAATTTTAACAAAAAACAATTTCAACTCAGATAAATAGTTTTCGAGTTTTGGTCCATTAATTGGTCTACAAGAGACTTGATATTTGTCATATGACAGCTGATTAAAAGAAGGTATGAATTAGGGAAAAACTTGGTAGTGGTATTTTAGATGTGAAAAAGGCATTTGATAGAGTGGATAAAAAAAAGTTTGGAAATCAATGGAGGAGAGGAGGAAGTGGTTCTGATTAAACAAAATTAAATACTATTTGTAATGGCAATGGAAATGCTCATATATATAATGGCAGGAAAACTCAGGAAGGAAAGAATGAAAGCCATGATGTTTGCTGATGACTTGATGGTGGTGGTGGGGGGAAGAAGGAAGAGAAAGTACAGGAACAGCTACAGGAGTAGAATAAGGAGGTGAAAAAGGGTGAAATGAAATTTAGTATGGCAAAGAGTGAAGTGATGGTAATGACGAAATAGGGTAAGGCCTAGTCAAGCTATAAAGTTGGATGGAGTAGAGCTGAGAAACGTACAGAAAATAAAATATCTTGGGGGAGTGATTGAGGAGAAAGGTAGTAGTAAAGAGGATCTAATGAAAAGAGGACAGCAGGGAGAGTTGTTCTGTAGGTGTGTAAAACACCTGATCTGGAGAAGAGAAGGGCCCTTGAATTGTAAGGAAGGGTTGTATAGAGCGTACTTTGTACCCATTGTCACATATGCAACAGAAACATAGACAGTGGCCATGGGAGCATGTTAGCTGTCACAAGGAGAAACAGGATTAGGAATTAACTTATCCAGGAAAGAGTAGGTGTACAGGGAGTACATAAAATAGTGGAGGAAGTAGTGCTTAGATGGGTATGGTCATGTAATGAGGATTGAGGAGAAGTTGCCAAAGAAAATGATTAAAATGGAGTATGTAGAAAAATAATTGCAATGGAGGCCAAGAAAGAAGTGGGGGGAGAAGATAACAGAAAATGTGCAAGCATAAAGGAAGATGGGGGCATTTCACTAAACTGAACCGATCACAGACTGAAAACAGTTGATGATGATGAAATGGTAATAACTAATAACCTTTAAGCGGCATTCAATGTAACACAATCAAGAAATTAAATAAGATAGTCACTAGCAGTTAATAGTAATGTCAGAGTAAATGTGAGAAACACATACATTACTATACGTTATTCAATGTTAACTTGAAAATCAGGGTTCCTCTATGCATTTTTTTCTTATTTACCTGACTCTTGCTGTTATTATTATTATTATTATTATTATTCCCAGCTGATATGAATATTATTTTGCACTTGCAGTATGAAAGAAGATGAAGCAATTACCGGTGCTAGAATTGCTGGACAGGATGAAGTGTTTTTGTACGAATCAGCGACAGAATCTCTTTAAGTGTAGAACCAACTGCCTACTACTAGTTCTTCAGTGACCAGTGCCACAGGAAAACAAATAGTATAAAGGAAGCACTACGCTTTCAATTTGAATATTGGATTCATTGAGACTAGTAACAACAAACCACAGTGAATAATTTGTGGCAAGTGTTAAAAAATAATAATGCAATTTTACCAGAAAAAATGCGCTTTCATTTTGAAGGGGTCCATCCAGAAAGCAAGATCAAATAAACTAACTTCATCAGAAGGAAGTATGGCGAACTTACACAGACCCTGAAAATTATAACCTATCACTCAAAAACAGTTAACCAAAGGGCTCTGATGATGTCTTACTTAGTTACCAAGTTGCTCAAGCTGGCGAAGTCCATTCCCTTGCTGAAAACCTTCTCACACCTTGTATAAAGGACATAGTGGAGTGTATGATGGAGGGAAAAGCCATGAAACTAGTAGACACGATTCCTTTGTCAAATAGTACAATCTTGCAACAAATCAAGGACTTTGTGGAGGACGTGAAATTAACTTTACTTTCATGAATAAAATGCACTAAATTTTCACTCCAAACGAATTAATCAACAGATGTGATCGAGTTGGCTATTTTAATAGTATCTGTCTGCTACCAATATTTGGAGTATTTGAAGAGGATTTGCTTCTCTGCAAGCGGTTACCAACTAACACAAATGGCACTAAAAATTTTCAGAGTGATTGGTACTACATGGGATAATTGTGTTGATGTGTGCGCCGACTGCGCGAAAGCCTCAACTGGGAAGATTTCTGGTACTATCTCAAGAATAAAACCAAGTCAAGGAGTGTAGCAGTAGCCACTGCATCCTCCACCACCATATTCTTGTTGTGAAAAAAAATGCCGCCCTCCCTAAAAGAAGTATTGGGAAAATGCTTGAAAATTAATTTTATCAAATCACAGCCCAAGAATACAAGGCTATTCAAAATGTTGTGTGATGACTTGAGGAGTCTAAATAAATGTGTCTTTACTTCCTCACAGAGAAGTAAGGTGGTTTTCTCTGACCAAAACTTTCGACTCGGCTCTTCAAAATTAGGGCTGAAGTCAGAACCTTCTTGAGAAACAATGACTTCACTTTGGGAAACAAGTTGTGTAGTGAGCATTTGCTTTAGAAATTGGCATATTTAGCAGACCTTTTTATATTTTTAGAATTTAGAGAAGAACTATATTCTGACATATCTTAAATGAGTTTCACGTTAACCTGATAAGTTTGCTTGATAGTTTAAATTGTTATATATTCTGAGATATCTGGGGACATCTTAAATGAGTCTCACGCTAACCTGCTAAGTTTGCTTGATAGTTTAAACTGTTATTTTCTGGATGAACTCCATGAAAAAATAAAATAAAAACTTTTTGGGTTGTAAACCCACACTCTAATGTGTGGGAAGTCTGACAACCCAGCAGTATGAGTGGTTGATTAATTTGACATCTTATTCTATGATAAAAGTGAATTTTTCAACTAAAAAGTCACTACCAGAATTTTGGTGTCATCTAAGAGACAAATTTCAAGTTTTGTCAGAGTGAAAATGATGGTTCTACCATTTGAAATAACTTACTTAGGTTTATCAGGATTCTCTGCCTAAGTGGCTATAAAAAGAAAATACAGATCCGGCCTCAATGCAGAGCCAAATACTTGGTTTCAGCTGTCACAAATGAAACCAGGTATAGCCACATTGTGCAAATAAAAAATCCCATCCCTCTCATTAGAATCTAAGTTCACGGACTAAGCGTCATAATTCTTTTTTGATACCAAGATATATTTTTGTTTTTACAATTGTAAAAAAATATTTTAAATATGATAAATATGTGAGTAAAATAATGTAGACTTACAATACTCGTTTTGAATTTATTCTTAAATTTGTTGCCTTATATTATGTTTCTTGTTGTTTTTCGTTTATGTTGTTAAGTAAGTTCCTTATTTCTCTGAAATTAGTGAAAATAACATTTCAAATGAAATAAAACTTGATGTTTAACATTATGCTTAAAAATGCTTAAAAATACCATCCATCATCATTAGTGTCATTCGGTTTAGTACCTATGTAAGTGCTAGATTAGATTTTTAAATATATTCACCCTTATGCAAAAAACATGTATGTGCAAAATTGATATTTTTGAAAAAACTATATATTAGTTCCAATTTTCAATTACTTTCAATGGGACAAATGAAGATTAGGTCAAAATTAAAGCTATTCAAAATTCAAAAAATAATATGTACATTTGATATACGATTAAATATCCATTAACAACTTGAAACTGTAGTTAAGTAAAAACAGCCAAAAATGAAAATAATGACAATAGTGCTCCGTGACAAATTTCCCTACTGAAAATTTTTCGCTACTCAAAAAGTTTGGGAACCGCTGCTCTAGAGTGAACAATTTAGCTGGAAAAAGTGGTGTGCACATAAGGTGTCACTCTCACAACAATAGACTAGACTTCTGATGACAATAAATAGGCCTAGATAACATAATACTCTATTTCATTTATCCACAACTAACCAATTTTAATTTTTAAGTACCTATATAAGGTCATACATGTATAATTTGAACTTTTATAATTCAAATTTGTGTTTAATTCAAGCATTTCCTTGCTCCCTTGATTCTTTTATTAATCCAATGTAAAAATACACTTTTAATTCAAACTTTCTTTGCTTGATTGTAAGTAAAATTGCCACGAAGATGACAAAAAACAGCATGCAATCTCGTGTAGGCAAAATGTTGTTGCGCGAATAGAAGGCTCTTCAAGGTTGAGTGTTACGATTGCATACTGGCCAAGCATCAATTGATACAGTCACATGACACAGCAGATGCCGCTTCCCGCCGATGTTCTCTGTCACGTCACGCCTCTCAACCACCGAGTCAATCACATTGTGGCTGGTCAGTCTGCTTGCATGCTGCAGTCTTACTGTCGTCTTTATGCTATTTATATAGTGCAGTGTACTGTGTTTAGGTTTTCGTCATGTCTCTGTCAAAACCAAAACGTGTGAAGTACAAAACATTGACAAGTGAATAATACGAGGTTGTTGTTGGGGAAGAAGAAAAATGATTAATAAAAGAAGTCTGATATAGCAAAAAAATTTGGAACTCTGCCAAATACATTGTAAACTTATTTAAAAAATAAAGATATAAGTTTGATGAGTGTTACAAGCCCAGTGACAAACACAAGCAAAATTCGAGGAGACCGGAAAATCCTGATGTTGGTAAGTGTGTGTTTAAGTGATTTAAACAAGCTTGGGACAGTAATATTTTATTAAGTATACCTTTCATTAGAACTAAGGCTGAGGAGTTCGTGTCAAGGGTAGTAAAGTCAATTTTAAGGCGAGCATTAGTTGGTTTGATGAATTTAAAGAAATTAACGACATTTCCTTCAAAACTGTTTGTGGGGAAAGTGTGTAAGTAGACCTAATATATTGATTGTCACAAATGTAGACTGACCATGTGTTCGATCGAACTTGAATCTTCTGGTAGTGGTGAGTAGCGAAGCCTGTCTGGCAGAGATTGGACTAAAAATGGTTTCTGTATTACTTTCTCAATACGTGGCGATCTGGACGAAAATTAATGGAACTAAATTTTTTTATAATCTTTTCTTAATAATTGAATCTTTATGTAGGTATTTGTATTTTGTTTAATGATTTCAAAGATCCCTTTGGTTAACCACGTGTTGGTGCAAGTCTCCAAATCTTCCCTTTCATAATTTAGTCTTTAGTCTTTGTTTGTTGTGCTACCTTTCAGTCTAGGTGAAATCTCCCAGTTTGGTTTGAGCTAAAAAAAAATATATGTTATGGGTGATTTTATTCCTTTCAAATCAATTGTTTAAGCATATAGTTTTCTTCTGTAAGAAAAAGGAAGTTTGGTTAGGGTTGCACAAGATAACAAACATGTCCACAAAGGACAATAAATTGTTGCTGGATTACTTTCCCATTTTTTTTTTCATTGTCGAAACCATAAGTTACATAAGTTACCTTTTAGATTAGATTAGAAATATGAACAATACTTGCAATGGAGAGGAACTCAGTACACTACAAGTAGCAAATGTGTGGAAAGCATAATTTATTTGTTGCAAAAGATTGAAGAAAGAAATGTCAAAGGGATTTTTAACATTTATGATATTTTCTTATTCTAGAAATGTACTCCAGACAAATCAATGGCTTTCAAAGGTGAATGTTGCAGCAGCGGCAAACATAGCAAGGTATACATGATGATTGAGAAGTCAAATGACAAGCCAAATTTTTGAAAGATGGCTGTTAAACGTGACAAAAAAAATCACACAAAACCGAACAATCATAATGTTTATTGACAGCTGTACTGCACACAACACCATTCCTCTAAAAGACAATGTAAAGGGTGTGTTTTCCACCCAAATATGATGTCAGTAGTCCAGCCCAAGGATCAGGGAGTAATAAAAAATCCCAAGCACTTTTATCATTCTTTTGTGGTCCATAGCATTCTCTCGTGTGCTTGCAATAATAATAATGGCAAGATTAAATTAACATTCTCCAAGCTGCCCGAATGTCTAACAAAGCGTGAGACAAAGTGACAGAAAATACTATCCCCAAGTGCTTACGGAAAGAAGGTTTCTGTCACAACGAAGGGGAAGAGCAAAATGAAGATGTTGAGGAGATCGAACCCAATGCAGACAACTGGAAATATGTTGGACATAATACAGTGTTCCTTATCAGGATTTTATGAATTCGGATGAGAGCTTAGCAGTTTGATGAATTGACAGATGTAGACATTTTGGCAGATATTATGAACAAAATAAACGACAGTGAATCTCCAGATTAAGAAGAGGAACAAACAGAACTTCCAGAGAAGCTGATCTCAACATCTACACAGGCAATGAACCACATCAAAGAGTTGAGACGATTTGTTGAGGGACAACATAATGTAGGCCCCTCTATTTTCCAGATGCTTAATAATCAAGAATAATTTAATATAACTCAAAGTATTAACTCCAAAACACAATCAAAAATTCCTAGATTTTTATTTAAAAGTGTAAATAAAGTATTTTGTACTGTACAGAGTGCTATGGAAAATCTAAGAATAACATGATATGTATACACGTTTGTATTTTACTTCACTGAATTGATGTTTGATTTTTCTAGTGGTCCCTCCAGCTTCAAATTAGCCAGGTTCAACTGTAACTGTTCGAATCCATTGACTATGAAGATATAAACACTTAAATCGAACATGAGGAGTGATATTTTGAAATTGGCAATCTCTCCCCTATAACCAGCAAAGGCAGTATTGTGTGGAGTCAAAGAATACATATTACTCAAAACCACACAAAAATGAATACCACAAAAACACACACAAAAAAACAATACCACAAACATGCACACAAAAAACACACACAATTTGCAAAACTAGTACAACCACCTGTTAGTTACAGCTTCAAAGCCAATAATATACAAGATATAGCTATAATTTTAAAAAAAATTAACAAGAACTAGCGGGACAGAGCTTTTAGCAAAGAAGAGTTCATTTTGATTTGCAGCCAAGTAGATAGTAAATCATCTACTCCGCTCCACCTTCTGTCTTGCTCAGCCTCGTTTTTGCATAGAGGCCTATATCACACCTAATGACTACTTGGAATACAATTCATATTAATAGAGACACAAATTCATAAGATTTGGTTTTATAAACTTTTATCTAGCATTTTTCAATATGTTTAATTAAACAAATTTGAATATTTTATGAAATTGTCAAAATGGGATTTTAAAAGGGAATAAATGGTCCATCTAGTTGATTTAAATGTGAGTTAATTATATCAAAACTGTACATATTTTCTCTATCCACATTAAACATTCTCGTTCTTTGTCATTGATTCCTGAAATTAACAGTAAAAAACCCAACTGGAATGTTTAGAGTTTTCATCTTAAAATTCCAATCACAGTCAAGGAAATGTATTTCCCTCCACCAAAGACCATGGGTAAAAGAAGTAGAATTAAGTGTTTGAAATGGTTATCATAACAATTATATTGTGACAAAAATGAAGAATTTTTACATTAAGTTTTCTATTCTACAAAAAATTAAGCTATTTTTTACAATTTTACTTAGAAAAATATTTTATTTATAGAATTTTGTATAGAAATTCAACTCTTAACTAAACAAAATCCTATATGGATTTTTTTTAAACACAAATATATTTCTCTACAAATTTAATTTTAATTTATTTTCTATTTTTAAGACAACCCATCAATTCAAAATCCAGTAAATACAATTCTGTATGTCAGTTCAAAATAGCATATTTTTGATCATCTAAAGATGGCTATTGGATCTCTTAATGGCGGATAATAATATTTAGTAGAATATAGTAGTTTTTATAGTAATATTGTGAGAATGATGAGTGGTTTTTATTTTTAAAACTAGTTTAGCTTACACAAAATATCCCATAATAAAAATAAGGTCATATCCTTTTCAAAATCTCCCTTAGGAAGACTACATTAGGAGGATACTTAAGGAACATATACCAGTTCACAGATAATCAATATATGGTGAATGTTGTGCAGCCAACATAAGTCTTGCAGATGGATGATGAAATAATTTAACAAATTTAATTATAGATTGAATCAGAGTAATAAACAGTTGATTGAATACCTTGAGAAATAAATGCCTTATAAAGAAAACTGTCAATTTAGATTGAATTGGAGTAGTAAGAAGGGCAATTTATGTTGTTTAGAATGCCATATAAATATAATGTTAAAAGTAGTTAGATAAGTGATTCAATCTAAAATAGATCACTGGGAGGACTATAGAAATAAGGAGAGCCTGAAGATCGCGCCAAATATTTATAAACAATGGCTGTTTAAAAAGGTTTTCTGTGGTAATATGCTAACAGCAAACTCAAAATAAGGCTAGCTATATTATAGTGCAGTTCAAATCAATGAAAGGGAAGTGTAAACAATGGTCAAAAGGGGCTAATTATAAGAAGATAATGATAAGAGGATAATGTTCAGAAAACGGTCAAACTGGATTAACTAATTTAATATTAGATGCATCAAAATAATGTGTGCATAACATAAAATCATCTTTTGTTATTTCCAAAGAAAATGTGTGGGGAAGGGGGTGGGGTGCGATATGAAACTTAACTCCTTAGCTCATTCCCAAATACACTATCAGGTTGAAATATGAAAAAGAGTTGTGGTTTGTAATACTAATTTAAGAAAACAAGAAGTGAGAGAGTAATTTTAAAAATGCTCCTTGACACTGTTAGTTGTTATCAGTCATATGTGGATAATGTCAGTAGAGAAGCACAACAAAACCAGCCATACAATGCAAGTTGTTAATTAGAGCAAGCGGAACTAAAGGTTAGTAATGGTATGCAGAACCTCCAAACACTGAAGCATTGCTCTACCTGTGAAGAAAGAGAGTAGAAAGAAGCGGGTCAGATGAAGCCAAAGTTCTGCTCCGTGAACACAGACAGGTAAGAATTGTTGTTGTTCAGGTGACAGGGTTCCACCAACACCTCGTAAGGGCTGGAGGGGAGGGAATGGTGAGAGAAGGAAGGATAAGGCCCATTGTACAGGGGCTGCAGATACATATCTGTGAAGAAGTCCACCGGCTACGCACCAACAAAAGACCACATACAAAATCACCTTTAAAATTAAGACACCAAATGTTAACAATCATTCAACAGGTGATATGTTAATAATTATTGTATTTGTAAGAATAGAGATACAATATGTCGGCTTACATAACATATTTAATCTTAAATCTTAAATTAGCGTTACCAAAAAATTATGAATATTATTAGAATCATATTAGATAAGTTTAAAATAAATAGATAAAATCTAAACTCAGTTTATAGTAGTAGAAATAAAGAAATATGAGTGTCGTATAATATAATACAATCTCAAATAAAACAATTAATTTTATTTAAAAATTAAACGTTGCTAAAACTTAGAGGTGCTAAAGCAGAAGTTCTATAAAGCATTAAAATTAAAAACAAATACAATTTTTCTTTACTGATACGTTATTATTTTATTTCATAAATAATATGTCTTTGTATCATGTCCAAGAATGAATGACTGGTCCAAAATTTTAATGAACTTAGGAATAAAATAAATATATAAGCACATTTAAAATTCCCAGCCATTACTCAAATATACAAATCACAAATCAATTAAGCAGTTTAACCTTGCTTAGTTATTTCACAGAGCAATTAGAATTTTTATTTTATTTTGTGCAATAAGAGAATTTTATGAAGAATATTTTTTTAAGTGTTGATTTGGCTACAATGGGAAAGGGCATGAGGCGATGTATTATTTTCAGTGGTGCACCTACGTGGGGAGGGAGGGACCAGGGGACCCCCACCCACCCAACTCAAAAAGTAAGGAAATGAAAAGAAAGAGAAAGAACATGAAGAAAACTTATATTAAATCATTGACATGTCTGTGTCCTATCATTTTGGAATGTGATATTTGGAACAATTATTATTATTATTATTAGCACCGCGTCTTACTACCCGTTTGGGTTATACGCACTTACGCTAATGTGTAAATGGAAGGGTGATTGTGAAATGAAATGAAGGACCTACTGTTTAACGTGGAATCCGAACCACGGTGGAGGCCTGGCATTCCTCACATTCACAAGATGTCTTGTCAGAGGTGAAGGAAGGGTTTGGTAATCAGATAAATCTTGGCNGTGAAGGAAGGGTTTGGTAATCAGATAAATCTTGGCCGGGACCGAGGATTGAACCCCGGCCGCCAGCATAGAAGTCTGACACTTTGGAACAATTAATGTATAAATAAGCCTAAGTGTAAATAGACTCTTTACAACATCCTATAATTTTTTTTAAAGAAGTTAGACCCTTGCTTCTCAAGCCTTCAACACACCACAGGTGCACAATCACAGAGCACTTTCTGGCATTGACTTCTGGATCTTTCAAGAGTATTCTTGGCCTCCTTATAAACGATCATTATGTCATAGAGCATAGTTCCTGGGATTTCTTGAACTGTGAAAGGACTAGTTCAAATCGTGAATTTGTTTGTGATATGTTAATGTTGATTTGTTCTTTATTTAAAAAGGCAGGTGTCAGCACACTTTTCTTTGACATATAAGGAAATTAATTTGTTACTGTCATCTGACTATGCACCTGAGGTAGTGTCTAGTTTATCATGCATCCAAATCTGAAGGAGATAGAAGTGAATATTAAACTGCACAGGTCCAGCAAATGGGAAAATAAAATAAAGATTGTTCAATGAGGATACATGAGGAACATTTTCAAGAGTTAAGGATATCGCAAACCAGGCTGTGCCAAAATATGAATTGTTTTCCAACAATTAAGGAGGAACCATAATGATTTAGGGAGGAACTAAATATCTTAAACTTCTAAATGTTAGTTTATTATTATTGTTGTAGTTACTGTTACTGTTATTGTTGTTGTTATTATCATTATCATTATTACCGATCTTAAAATATCTGTCAAGGGTGTCCTGGAATTTTGTCAAAACTTTGTCTCTTTATTTAAAAAGTTTTGACAAAATTCCAAGACACCCTTGACAGATATTCAATATCTGTTGATATTAACATGAGCAGGAAACTAAACTCTATGTTGCTAATGAAGAAATATTTGATTTATTTTGGCCAAAAAATTTCAATTCTGTAAAAACTGTAAAAAATACCCGTGCTTCCTTCGGCCGCACCTTAATACACGCCTTGTCAGAGGTGAAGGAAGGGTTTGGCAATCAAATAAATCTGTGCCGGGACCTAGGACTGAAACACGAACCCCCAGCACAAAAGTCCAACACCTTACGCCTAGACCACCAGGTCACCTAAATGTTAGTTTATTTAATTTATATGCAATGTATTGTGAACAGTTTTTATACTTGGCAATGTTGCAATTTTAACTCTTGTCAAGGGGTGTGTCATGAAGATGGATTTGGGAAGTTTTGGTGGAAGGTGGAATAGGGTGGGGGTAGCCGGGTGTTAGTACTCAAGAGATCTACAAGAGATAATCAGGCATGTAACTGCCTACTATCAGACTTGAAAACATTTACACATACAAAGATTATAACTCAAACCATAGGGCTAATATTTTTTTAGAATCATAGTAAATCTTGTTGTTTTCCCGTTTGAGCACCTTATACCTTTCTAAAAATGATTATTTACTTTTAGCTTTGAGTATGAAGACAGTGTTTTTTGTAGTATGTGTGCTCAAATTATTTAAAAGATAATATTCAGTTTCTATTTAAGTTTCAAAATGGAAGGAGAGGAGCTGATAAATATGTTTGTTTAGTGTGCCGTTATATTATTATTATTATTAGCACTGCGTCTAACTACCTGTTCGGGTTATACGCACTTACGCTAATGTTAATGGTAGGGTGATTGTGAGATGAAATGGAGGACCTACAGTTTAACGTGGAATACTGAACCACAGTGGAGGCCTGGCATTCCACACATTCACAAGTTGTGATTAATACATGCCTTGTCAGAGGTGAAGGAAGGGTTTGGCAATCAGATAAATCTGTGCCGGGACCGTGGATTGAACCCCGGACCCCGAGCACAGAAGTCTGACACCTTACCCCTAGACCACCAGGTCACCGGTGTGCCGTTATAGATCTGTCATGTTGTGTGAACAAAAATCATTGATTAACATAATTTTGCTAAACCGCAGACTAGAGCTAATACAAGATATAATAAGTGAGATGATTTTAATTAACATTTATGCTGAAAACGGAGAGTTTGTGGTTCAAATCCTAGTTGGGTTTACTGAGGGTGGCTTTTTCTAAATGGTTTATCAATCTATTTCATCAGCAAACTTCATGGTTTTCAATCCATGACAATTTCCATTACCATTACAAACGGTAATAGTGAGAAGGCGCTCCTTTACTTCACTCCATTTTTTAATTGGAACAGCCTGTTCTCCTACTCCTCATCTTAACACAACTCCTGTTAACCTCATACATGCTTTTCATACTCATTACCACTCCTATTTCCACTTCGGCCTTCTTTATCATTTTCCAAACTTTATTTCTATCCATGCTATCAAATGGCTTCTCCACATCCATTAATATCATTATTCATTACCAAGTCTTTCCCCTATTCATACCAACTTTCCATCAGCTGTTGTATGGCAAAGACTAAAGGTGCAGATAGACTGGCAAGTAATCTCGCGCGAGATGCTGTCAGACAGTACTGTCTGTGCGTAGATTTCTGATGACTCACGTATGTTGCTCCGCGAGACCCACGCTTCCCTGTCTAAACACACTCCTCGCCACTTCTGCAAGCTCTCACTGGATATCCAAATCATTTCAATATTTTCTGAGAGATGTGTGAAAGTTAATTGTATCTCTCGATAATGTCCGCCTTCAAAAAGCGAAGTGATAGTGAAATAAAATTGCTAATTGCTCTTTATGAGGAAAATTAGGTTTAGTGCGAAGTTTACAATACAGAGACAGGTTAAAAAAAACCAAGATGCCTTACAACTTACAAGCCACAGTAAACAAGCTTTCCCCACACCCATTGGAAATATCTAGAAAGCTGCACTATATATGAAGTCAACTTAATCAAGAATCAAAGAAAATTAAGTTGAAAAAAAAAAGAGGTACTGGATCCACTCCTTAACACAGCATCGTCTTTCCTTTCGTGTTTTTCTAATTGAATAGATTTGGTTTAGGATTAATAATGCAGCAGCATATTTGAGACATTTGACCTGAAACAAACCTTGTGTGAGCAATTTTCTCTTCTCTAGTGTAAACAACTTTGTGAGAACTCTTGCAAGTCACTCGCCGACAAATTCGCCCAACAGATCTCACAGCAATTTATTGCTGCCAGTGTAAACAGACCTGGGCAGCACTCACGAGAAAAATGTCACAATTCACTTGTCAATGTAATTGCAACCTAAATCTACTGTAGACCTTTTTCCCCTAAATTTGTGCTTTTCCTATCTCCACCTTCCTTTAATTTTATTTTTTATTCTTTTTTCCAGTATCTTCTAATATATTTTTCTACAATGGCCCAAAAGCATTATTTCCTTATAATTTGTACATCTCTCTTTGTCTTCTTTCTTGAAAATAGGTTTTATAGCTCCTCTTTTCCAGCTTCTTGATACCTTGCTCTTCCAAATTACTCTCAGCCCCAACTTTATCTAGTGATCTTAAGACGTTCTCTTTCCTTCTTACACCAGCTGTTTGCCACTTTCATTTTATTTCTTGCACATAACTGTAACAGTCCTTCTACCCTCCTAGTTTCTCTCTCACTCTCTCTTTCTCTCTCCATCCTTCTTTCCCTAACCCTCTTTAAACACTACTTTCTCTTTTTTCCTACTTTTGTGTTAATATCTACCCAACACTCATTTCCCATATGCCTTTCTAGATCTTCCTCAAAATTCTCCTTTCCTTTTGTTGAGCACCCCACTTGTGGGGCACCCACATTGGTTATATAATCGATTGAATTAATATAACCAGATAAAAGGAATAATTAGATTTATAATAATGTCCCTACCTTTGTCCTGTAATTTAAAATGAAAACGTTTAATATACACACCAAATAAATTGTATAGGTTTGAAGTATACAAAAAACTATTAAGAACTTGATGTTACTAATTAATGAGATAATATATCTTGTAAAACGATATTGATAGTTTAATTGGTTGCAAAATTATTTTGGATGAAGGTGTTAAAATGATATAAAAAATATTAATAAAACCGTTCTTGGACTATGTGAGAGGTTATAATATGATTAATTTAATGTAAGGCATATTTTATTCATTCACACAGGTGAAGCCTAGAACAAACTAATAAAAGATTGTAACTTTAAGCATTTGTTTTATATATATATATATATATATATTCTACACCTAACAATTATTATTTCTAAAAAAATATGATTTTATTCATGTTTATCTCTTTGGTCTGACAAAATAACTATTACGGATTAAGTTGTGCTTTTCAAGTAGGCACTTAGTAATTTTTGAATTCAAAATATTATGCTTTGTTTATGAGGTGAAAGATTCGACCATCGAATTCAATAAAACACCAAATCTTCGAATCTTGATTACTTGTCAGGATTCAAGATTCGAATGGCCCATCTCTAATATATATATATATATATATATATTTTAGAGATGGGCCATTATATATATATATTGACAGTGCCTAATATATTTTTATATATTTTGTCGGACCAAAGAGATACACATGAATAAAATCATATTTTTTTTAGAAATAAATTCATAAAATTTTAAGGGATTCAAATATTTGGCAAATTTGGATTCAACAGAATAAAATTTCAAATTTAAATCCAGTAAGTAGATTTTTGAAAAATTTAACTAGCTCTAGAGACAAACATTGATAATCATCATTCATGGTTCTTACAGACATATGAAACATAAATTTAAGGACTTTTTAAGTACTAAAACTGTTATTTCTCATGCTGCCAAAAAATAAACACATCAATAAAAAAAATTAAATCGTACCAAATTTTAAATAATGAAAAACAATAATTTTCCACTAAATATAATTAACAGATAGAACTATAAAAATAGTAATTTAACTTTGTTGCCGCTTACTTCACTCTCCTTGGTTTATAGGTTAGTGAAGTCATCCTAGATTCAGTATATATTGTAGTATGGCTAAAACAGGAACTTAAGCACTAGGGTGGATGGGAGATGAACTAATAGCTATCGGCAGGCATTTTAGTGCAACACTGAAATTATAACTACTTAAAGTGTTAATAGGTAGTCAAAGATTCTTAAAAAGAACCAGATGACAGTTGTAAAGCAACTTACAAAAAAATTGTGAATGCACTTGAATTGAGATTTTTAAATATAGGAAATTAAAGAAAACAACATCTTATTTAATCGACAGTAGTGCTAATGCGTTTGCCAGAGAAGTTAACACTGTTTCCCCTTGGCTCTTACACAACTGGCACAACTATCTCTGAGCTGATGACGTGATAACAAATAAAACTAAAGAAGCGAGATGAACAATGAAGAGTAAAGCGAAGAGCAGACAACAGCTAAAGCTTGATCAAAGAGGATGCCCTAGATATTTCAGTCCACAGTGTACCTTAAATCATGGTCTTTACCACCATTCTTCAGAACCATTTAAAAAAAATATATTAAACATGAAATTTCCAGAACTTTTAAAGGCCCAGAGAAATTTAAGGACTTTTCCGGGCCTTGAACAGAGACACATTAAATTCCAGGTCTTTAATGACAGTATGAACCCTGTGAACCGTTTCCAGCCTGTGGCCGGGTCTGTTTAGTAAAAGGCATCCATCTTCCTCTGTCCGTTCACCATTTTTCCTCCTGCACTCTCTTCCACTCTCACTCACTTACACATTGATATGTTATTTAAATGTGTTTCCCTAGACATCAATACAGAGAAACAGATGTAAATTGTCAGGAATAATATTAGAAATGCAGAAATGAGTTGTTTAGTCTTTCAAAAGTAATAGGAGAGAAGATGTTTAATAAGTTGTATAGTAGTGCCACACTAAGAAGAAGGTTGATTTTGTTGGCCAATTGGCCGAACTGTGTAGGATATTTTAGTGTTTTGTTTTTAACATGGCTTTATGTATAATTTTTGTGTGATTCATTATAGCATGAACTTTTGTAACTGAGACATCAGAAATTGCTAATTATGTCTGTGGCTAATAAACCGTGTTATGAGAGTTAATTGGTGTGTGACATAATTAAACAGAAGGGAAACAAAATTACATTCGTTAGAACGTCCTAGTGAATTAAGCTTAAACACAATTAGAATACAAAATGTAAGACTAGAGGCTTATTGAGTAAAAAAAGAGAAAGTATTTAAGGGGAACATTAGCGAGATAGAACAAGATATCAAAAATACGAATATCAAGGAACTTTATTTAGGTATTAATAGATATAGGAAAAGCTCTCAGGCTAGGGCCAATTTATTGAAAGATGAAAATGGTAACCTGATTGCATATACGACCGAGGTTTTGAGTATATGGAACAGCCACTTCAGGCATATTTTGAATGTTCATGAAGAATCTGATATGGGTGAGGGTGTCAAAATTTATACTACTGAAGCATTATCCCAAGAGCCAAGTATTAATGAAGTCAAAGAACCATACATTTCCAGGTATAGATTCAATTCCATCAGAGTTAATAACAAGAGGTGGTGAAAAATTACTAATAGAAATTAATCAATTGTTATTTTCCATGGAACCATGAGGTATTACCACAAGAATGGAAGGAAGGTATTATAATAGCCATTTTCAAAGAGGGAGGAAAATAGATGTTAATAACTATATCGTTTTATCACTACTACCAATATGCTATAAAATTTTATCTAACATAATTTTAATAATATTGCTATCATATAATCATGATCATCATCAACTGTTTCCCGTCTGTGGCCGGGACAGTTTAGTAAAATGCTTTCATCTTTATTTATCCTTCCACCACTATTCCTTATTTAATTTTCTCTATTCTTCTCCTCTCCCTTGAACACTTTCTGTTATCTGCTCCTCCCATCTCTTTATTAGCCTCCCTTGCGGTCTTTTTCCTACACACTTTGGCCCGTATGCAAGAACGATGTTGGATTATGAGATGAGGAGGAGAAGAGGCGGAGTCGGCTACTCGTGAGGAAGGC
>CABFOV010000529.1:5505-21671 GCA_902141375.1 Timema poppense
CCCCCCCCTTAATTATTTTTTTAAAATCTTGCTTAATTGAAGACATCTGGCTTTGCATGTATCCTTCTGCACTCAATCTGTTACTATTTTGTTGACGTATATAGAGAAAATCCATCTTCACAAAGATTCTATCTCCCAACTGTATATTTTGGCTGGCTCTCGTTAAGTTGACTCATCTAATGTGTGCCACTACAATATTACAAGCCAGGGTCAGGTAGTATGTTATTTTTTATGTTTATGTCCCCTGTGAATAGGAATACATAGCTGTGATAGCTCCTATTCATTGAATGTTGTTTATCTTTCAGGGTGCATAACATTGAGATTTCGAAGCAAACACATTGTAGGTCCATTACATTGCTTTTCTCCCACCTTTATACTCAATTTCCCCGACTGTACTCTATAACCAATAGGAATGAGGGTGTTTGAAGGTTCTTTATGTCTTGGGGTGCATTACATTGAGATTTTAAAGCAAACACATTGAATTGAAGGTTCATCACCTCACTTTTTTCCCACCTTTCTGCTCACTCTACTCGAATGTGCCATACAACCAATAGGAATGAAGGTGTTTTGCGGTGAATCAGAGCCTCTCACCACATTTCCATTAAACTTTCCTTTGACTGAGTAAGAAAAGTTCTGTGTGATTGTTGAAAATACAGATAAAAGCCTAATTAATAAATGTTAAATGAATACATGTTAAACATTTTTATTTAATATATTTTTAGATGCAATCATTGAAAAATTAAAATAGTTACAATTATTTAATAAAGATAGTTAAGATAATAATCACGTGTGAAAATGGCTTTTAGACTCTTTCATTAATGCTATGGTTGATTAATCAATACTTTCAAACAGGGTTGTGGAGTAAGTCGGTAAAAATGTACCGAATCTGGCTTCAAAATAAAGAACATAATATCATAACATTATTTTATACTCATTTTTTACTATTTAGGTACAAAATTTATAATTTGGCTTGACAAATTTATTTAAATATACATTAACAATGTTGAAGAAGCTTCCCATGAAGTTATATTTATTGGAACATTTCACTGCATTAAATTTGCGATTACAAGTTAATTATTTTAGACCCACTTCAATGGCTGCATGGTCTAACACACTACTCTTTCAGTAGACTAGACTGCCAATGACTGGAGGATCGAGTTTGATCTCGGTCGGGTATACTGAGGGTGGTATTTCCTCTACACAATGCAGGTACACTTCCTATACATATAACCTTTCTAATTCCTAAAACCATTAGTGTAATTAGTACATAAGCATAAAAACCCAAACGGGTAGTAAGATGCAGTGTTAAAAAAAAGTCATTTATGATGGAGTCAGAGTTGGAGTCCGACTCGGTCAATTGAAGAGTTGGAGTTTTAAGGCTTGGTTAACCAACTTCACAGCACCTCTTTCAAAACACTTATTTAAATCCAATATAATAACTGACCAATTTGTATTTATATAACAAATCCATAAGCAACACCCACTGTTAACCTTTTTTTATGTTAATTTACATACCTTTTTTTAAGTATTAAATATATATTTATACACACCCAGATCTAAGGGAGGGTAACAAGGGCCAATACTCCACAAACTGTTGAAGTATATAAAAAAAGAGTATTTTGGCTCTTGTAAATTGCAGTTATGTTAAGTTATATTAAAAATATTATAGCTTACTATTTCAATTTTTATTTATTTCTGGCAAAATATGTCTTGCTGACACGTGTGGCAAACACATATTCAACTTTGCCACCTTTGGATTGAAAATACATTTTTATTTTCTGTCCTTATCAAGATTAAATAAAAACAAACTAAATATTTAATATTCGTTTGGATTTAAACAAATCTGATTTATTGTGATTACAATACTTCCTTATCTAAATAAAATCTTGAAATAATTGTTGTGCAAAATTATTTTAATCTTTCAGTGATAGCATCTATAAAAATATTTAAACTTAAGATGTATTTATTCTTTGACTGGCAATAGTATTTTTTTGTTGATAATGTTTATTACCTTAATGTGAATTTATAACTTAAACTTTGTTAATGAACATAAACAGACAAACAACGAGAGTCCTCGTTAAAATATATAATTTCTCTTTCCAAGATCACAAATGCTACATTTAAATAGCATATTGGGCATATTAAAAAAAATTGCATCATTGCTGAGTTAGCTATATAGATGTTACAAAACTAGAAATTTAAATGTTATGAACACTTTAGCTATTGTTTGTAGTTTAACACTACGTCGTGTATTAACACAGTGTTCCGCAAACTGTGTACCACGGAACACTGGTATACCACACTGGCGAACTGCTTAGCAAAATTTATTATAATAAGCAATTTTGTTATATTTTTTTCCTAAATGTTTTATTAATTTGCTTGCATTAGGAATGGAAAACTACTTTTTGTTCATCAAATACCAATCTTATTAAAAGCTTTATATTAATAGCTAGGGTGAGGGTAATTTAGGAAAATTGTAGCCACATTAGAATTAAGAATGCATAGAAAAATCACATTTAGTCAAAAGATATTTATAAGCAGCATTAATTATACCATTTAGAGCCAGGAAAGATGGATACAAACACACAAAAGGGGACAGACAAAGTGTATTTTACAATGAAAAGAATAACACGGTTCACACTTTACATCAGGACAATCTTGTCATTGAAAGGGGGGAAGCTCAATATTAGAAAATCTGCTGAGTGTACAGAGGTTAGATTTTTTTTAAATAATCACATGGCACCCTCAGGTCAACATAAGGGGGCACATGGGCAAAGCTGTTGCTATAGTCCTGTCTGGTGGGTTTTTTCTGGGCCGGGAGGGATGCAGTAGATATTCAATATAATCTCTGCTGAGTTTATTATATATTCTAAAATACAAATTATCAGAAATTATTTTCACCTCATCACAAAATATAATACTATCCACTCACAAAATATAATACTATCCACTCGAAATGTCTTCCTTTTTTCATGCTGTCTTACTCTCCATTCAGGTTGAACGCTTAGGTTTTTTCCCCTTGGACAGTTTTGTCCCTGGTGTTCACACCTAAACAATATTTTATCTTACAAAAATAGTATATCCTCAAAGCACAGAGTTATCCTTTTGCCACTGGGCTATGGAATCTGTCCACAGCTGCCGGGGATATCTTTGTGACAAATAAAGGGGTACAACACTATTGATTGATGGCTCTGATATTACATTGTATAATTTTGGGCTTTTAACTAGCATAACTGATGAATACTTTTTGTTAGAGGAGTCAAACATTTTTCAATCTGTTGAAAACTCCCTGCCAAGATGTCATTGGTAACCCTTACATTTCCACCAATCATGTTCCATCATGCCCCCCAATCTGGTACAGATAGAGCAATTCTATTTTTGGAGTTCACAGGATTATACATCCACATGCAAGATTGCAAGATTCTGATGATCTAGGCTCAATTACTTCTATTGAAAGTAGAGAGGGGAAGTGATGGGAGTTTGCTCAACTCTGTACCCCTTTTGCTCATCTCTTTGCCTTTGAACTTGCACCCCTTTTGCTCATTTTTCTACCCTTGAACACACTCCTTTTGTTCAGCTTTGTGCCCTTGAACATGCACTCCTTTTGCCTAACTAGGTACCCCTTCTTAATTGATCACACACCCCTTTTGCTCAACTCTATACTCCTTTTGGTCTAGACCTACCTATACTTTGCTCAGCTCTGTAAATATTTTTTGCTCAATTCTGTTCTCCTTTTGGGAAGTACATACACTATTTTTGCTCAACTCTGCATCCTACTCCTTTTGGTGAATACATACCCATTTTTATTAACTATGCACACCACTTTAGCTCAACTCTGCCCTCTTTTGGTCAATATTTATCAATTAAGTACACTTTTTAAATTGCTCGTGCACCCCCTTTTCTCAAATCTGTGCCCCTTTTTCTTAACTTTGTATCTCTTTTTTAATTGACACTCATCCTTTTTAGTCAATTCTATATCACTTTAGGTTAATACATACCATTTTTTTCTTGACCATGTACTTCCTTTTGGTGAATATGTACCCCCTTTGATCAGCTATGTACCCTATCAGATACCTTAATGCTAAAAGAACATGTATTTTTCATATTTGAATTTTTATGGTACTACCATTTTTTGAGATGAGGAAAATAATTTCATGTAAAATTTTTACATCATTGCAAAAAAAAAAAATAGATACTGTAATTGCAGACTAACCCAGTAAACTTTAAATTTCATAGTTTTCCTCAGTTTAATCATTGGGCCAGTAATTGTATTTGCGTGGATTGACAGCGAAAAACCATTTAGGAAAAAACCACCCTCACTGCACCCGACTGAGATCANCCCCCTCCAATCTTCGGTGGTCTAGTCTATTGCTAGAGTAGCGCCTAAAACCATGCGACCACTGAAGCAGGTATCAATTGATCACTTTTTCTTTTGTTTAAAACATTATTTGAAATTTGTGTTTGAATTAAATTTAACATTCAGCATTGAGAAGTAATCTCTTAATAAACATTTCCTTGGTTTAGATTTGGAGATGCATAATATTAAAACAGCTTGTAAAATATATGAAATCAAAGAGGGACAGATTTTTAGGAGGGTGGAGGGGTAGTAATAATTCTCCAAAGAATATACATATGTACTAATGGTGTGATAATGTGTTTAGAACGCGGCTACCGCCATGCCGGAGGAGACCAAAGTGCCAGAAGTGACCAAGATGCCGGAAGTGGATGGGGTTGAGAATGGGCCAGGTTCACCCTCCCCCTCCAAGAAAAAGGTGGTCATCAACAAGGGCAAGCTGGTACTGGCTAGGGTCACCCTTCTGGACGGAACTCTACTCGACGTCAACATCGAGGTAATAGCCCTCTTTCAAGTGCACCTAACTAAAATTTATAAAGTGACCATTTCTTTCTTGGTATTTTCAGGGACATCTTCTCTAAAATCACTGGTGAAAGCCAGAGAAGGGAGTTACCATTTAAATGGTGCATATTGTGTAGGTTATGTTTGCTATATTTGTATTATTAGACAGTTAATACATTAGCTCTTTGAAACGTAGTGATATACAATATTACAAGTGGAACCCAATTTCACTGGGTAAAACTGGGTCAATACCAGTTTAACTACCTAACTCCAGAGTTAACTGTTTTCTGTTAGTGAAATCTAGTTAAAAGTTAAACATTATGTTAGATTAATATTTTTACCGTTTTGACTAGGCAATATTAGTTCTTACGGAAATCAACCAAATAAAAGTGTTTTTGAAAGGTTAGACTTGTACTGGGAAGATGTGCTGTGCTCCCTTAGTTGTGTACATACTTTTACTCGTCTCAGTTTATTGTTTGTCGTTGATCAGTTTGAGTGAGATTGTAGTAATTTATTTTTGAGTGGTTATTACTAGCAGTGTTTATGTTACATTGTTTAGCATGGGTGCTGAAAAGTGATATGAAGAGGTTGTGGAGGGGTGGGAAGGTAGAAAGTGAATTTAACAGACAGATTGACTACATAATACAAAGAAAAATAAAGCGTCACTAATTTATATAAATTGGTGGAGTGAAAAAGTTGGTTTCTTGGGTTGAAACTGTCAAGTACTTTTTACCAGTTGATGAAATCTACAAGTTATTAAAGCTGCTTATGTAAATGTAGAGCATGGAGGTTGAGACACGATGAAAAGGGAATCATTAGTCAACTCACTCATATACTAGATAACTACATTATGACCAGAGTTAAATAAACCAAGGCATAGTCAAAGCAAAGGTTTAGTAGAACAAGTCAACCAAGACATCAAATGAATGGTGACCTCATGGATGAAAGACAACCATTCCACAAATTGGTCATATTGTCTCCGCTTGTGTGGTTCTTGAAAAAACAGAGCCCTCATCTCGGGGACTAAACAATTGTCACACATAGCAATGTTTAGTATTGAGCTCAGGGTTGGACTCATTACATCTACACTGCTACCCAAAGACAAATTTAAAGGAGGGGGGTGGGGGGGGGGGATGAAACCAATGACAAAGAGGAAGAGGAAAGGTTGCCTGGTACTCACTAAAATATTTCTTCATATAAAAAGGAATCCCATGAAAATGTATAAAAACAAGCTAAGAGAATGTAATTGATTTTGGTTGCAACACATTCTCCGGTTGATATTGGTGGTAATGCCACACCTAAGCCAGATATGGAATGATCAAGAGAGACCTTCAAAATATACTCTACTTCTAAGCGGTGCTGTGCAGGAGATAGATACATCTTTTAAACTCAAATTGGCATAGCAGTATGACTTGCTTCAATAAATGAAAAAAGCTGTAATTAACACTTTAAAATATCAAGTTGTTTTTGCAAATCGGTGTTTTTATTTGTCCCTAGATAAAACTATTTTTATCTAAGATCTGGTTTTAATGGTCACGGATATTGACTACAGGATTTTTAGTGCTATCTTGTATTGTTGACTACATTTACTAGTTCTAGAAATAATCTGTTAAAACTCGCATTGGCGAAAGTGCTTTTCTGAAACTAGTTTTACCTAATATAATTGTATTTTAATGGATTTCGGTTTCCAACTGTAACATAAATATTGAAAATGATAAAATACTGTACATGAAAGTAGGGAAATTGCTTGCATACTCAGCCAAGACCTTAGGGAAAAAAGTCAAAATTATTTGAGAAATACTCGTTAATGGTTATGATGATGTGCAGTGTTGCCAAAGTTGATAATTAAAATATTTGATTTAAGTAGTAATACTTGATTGATAAAAATTTCAAATTCGATGGATTTTTTTAAACGATTCTTGGACAAAATCAGTCCGGGACATAAATTTTATTTTAAGAACTGTCCCTGAAATCAGATATGATTAGTCACCTTAAACTTAAGTCCAAGTTTCATAGGAAGAGCCTTATCAGAACGATAGAAAATTTACTAAATATACTTTCACTTATTCATCTGTCAAGTTATGTGATCTGCAGCAGTCACTTATGATAGATGTTATCAATAACTATAAAATAACACTAATAATATAATAAAATTGTATCAGGTTTGTAGAAAAAAAAAAGATATTTGCATTTTCTAAGAGACCCTTTCTATAAAAATGGGGCAATGTAGTATCAAATTTTGGTGGAGACTCAAAGAAAAGAGGAAGTGAAAAACTACCTGTTTTGGCGGTTGGTTGACCACTAATATCAATTTTTATCATATAATCCTCTTGTGGTCATATTTTTTTCTTCCAATTTTATTTAATTTTTGTCACTATTAAACTCAAAATCACAATGTAAGAATTATGTCACAAATAAAGATATATGTTTTATAACAGGTAGTACCACTGGCACACACATACATTTGCTGGGGGAAGCGAATAAATGTATTGAAACTATCATTTCGGAACTTATGTTTTAATGTAGGAATTTCCGAGTTACTTTTAATTGGTGTGACAGTATACCTTTTGACTATTAAGCTGTAAGAATGATTTTGAAATTTATCCTGTGCATTGGGATCTTATTCAGTGTTCTAAATTGATTGTTGTACTTCATAGGTTTTAAGATTTTATTAAAATTATTTACACTCATTTGGAAGTGGGATGTCCTTGCTTGCCGTCATCCCTACTCTGTGTACACCTCTGGGTAGTACTATTAAAAATCTTTGGATTTAAGAGCTCAACTTAGTGGAGGAAGTACAAGGGATCGATTACTTTAGACTCAAAAAATGTTCGGCTGATTGAAATTTACCATCAACTTATTGCCGTCTATGGAGATGAAGTGATGCACGAATAAAGCATCCGAAAATAGTTTTCACTGTTAAATAATTGCAGAACAAACATTCATAATGAGAAACAATTTGGGTGCCTATCTCTCATCAGTGAGGATTTGAAAAACAAACAAGATTGATAATCACATTTGACACAGATAGCGCTCCACCATAGAAGAATTGTATGAAACATGTCATCGATGTTTCTAAATATGATTTATACATGATGATAATTCATGAAATTAGGAACAAACATCTCCATTATAAAAAAAATGTGCAAGATACCGACTGATGACTACAATTCATTGACGTTTTTGGGTTGGTATCACCAAAATGGCAATGTGTTTTTGGATCATATTGTCACAGGAGATTAAACCCGTGTTTCTTTCTTTATCCCTGAGAGAAAACTACAATCTTTGGAATGGCATTATCCTCAATTGCTAAAAATTTCAAGCAGGATTTATCAACATGGAAAGTCATGGAAACACACTTTTGGGACAAGAAAGTCATCTTACTGGTGGAATTCATTCTTCGGGAAGCAACCATAAATGCCAATTCATATTGATAAACTCTAAGAAAGCTACAGCGCGCTATTCAAAATTGACGAGATCTGTTAAGTGGGGTGGTTCAGCTGCATGACAATGCCCACCTGTATGCTGCCACCAGCACACGTGCACTGCTCCTTGAGTCTTGAAGGGGAGTTTTTGGCCATCTTCCATGCAGTCTGGACCTTGCTACAAGTAATTTTGCCAGGTTTTTGCACCTGAATCAATTTCTGGGGAGGGACTGATGAAAAATTGAAGAACTCGGTCAAACACTAGTTGAATGGACAAGTGGCGAGCTTCCATGACTAGGCTTTACAAAACTTGCTACACCCCATGTCAAGCATTTCAAGCGTTTTGACTACATAGCTTAATATCAAGTTATATTGAATGTAGCAAAATGGTTTTTCCTTATATTCAAATTTAATTTATCTCCTTATTACAGTTCACAATGAATATAATCTAAGCTTTTACGAATAAATCTCTTCCACTGTGATTGAATTTGCTACATGGAAATTTTCCAATCTAAAATTTAATCTCTAATTGTTATTAAGGTACCTTGGATTTAGCATATAAAATAAGTGCATGTATTTTTATGACTTTTCCCTTGTAACCCATTCACAGTAACTCTGACCTTTGAAATTTGTATAGATTGTCAATAAATTTAAAGAACTTGGTCCTACTGAGATATATTTTTTTTAACGTGGCTATAATGTCCCATTGATGAAGCTTAGAAATTTGAGGGAAACCTCTTCTGTCTTACTTGATTAACTGATTGAATTAAGTTTGATTTTAAGGAAGCAAAATTGGCTCAAGCAATGGAAGCAAATAAAAGATGAAAAAGGAAAAAACACAATTTACTACAAAATTATGTGATAATAACAAAACCACACATTGAGGGCCAGTTTCATTCTCAGAAAGAAGTACGCCTTATACCTACTTTGGTGTCCATATGGTCTAAGACGTCACTCTTGCACTAGACTAGACTGCCAATGACGGGGAGATTGAGGTTCGGATCCTGGCCGGTTGTACTGAGGGGGTTTATTCAAAATGGTTTTCCACTCTCCCTCCACACAATTGTGGCTACACTTCTTCTAAATATAACCTTCCTGATCCCTAAAACCAATAGCATAATCAGTACATAAGCATAAAACCTGAATGGGTAGTAAGGTGCAGTGCTAAAAAATAAATAAAATCGTACGCCTCCTGTGCACTGCTATACTAAATACAGGAATACGTCTATGATATGATTTTGGTAGGAAGATCAGTGGATGTTAGATATTAAAGTTACTGAAACAATTTTAATATATTCATACATCAAGTCATGTAATCTGCACCTGTCACTTTTGATATTAATACCTATAAAATGACTGGTAGTAAGAAGCGGTGCTAATAATAATAATATAAAATAACACTAAAATTTTAGTAAAATGTTATCAATACTGGTTGCAAAAAAAGTTTGAATTTTTTCAACTGTTCCTCTAACCAAAATCAGGCTATACCTAAATTCGAATGAAATGGGCCATTTTCACATAATGAAACTCCCATTTCATTCTGAAATAGGTAGGTGTCATCTTGTATGTTAGTATAGTTTGAATATTAAACTGACCCAAAGATTTTAATTGTTTTGTTTATTATTACTTTTACTAATAGCTGTATTTATAATTCTTGAATTAGCCATTTTATTTGTATGTTTAAACTTTGTTTTGGTTATTTTTAGCATAAGCGCATCAAAAAAAGATGGTAGCACTCGGAATTAAAAATAAAATGTTATCCTTACAATATTAGTTTTATATCATTTGTACAGGCTGGGATACAAACATTTACATTGGTATATAAAGTTCATACATTGTCCAATTTGTACTTTGTTTAAGCAAAAGTGCACCCTTCCCCTTAGTCTAACTTGAGCTAACATAAATTCTATTGAAGCCCGATAATGCCAAATTTGCTAAAGTTACAGCATGTCATATTTGCAAACCAGATAAATGCTAAACTGTGTTTTGAAATTTGAATCACTCTTCAACTGTCAGAAAGATTCAAATTACCAGGACCGATATCCATCGAGTTCCAGAATTGAAGGGCAGTGTTGTTAGTCCGTGAACAATGGTCTAGCCAAGTCTTTTTTTGCTTTCACAGACCGGTTATTATCCCCTCCTTATAGACTTGACACCGCCACAATCCGGTTTCTCCGTCGACTCCATTCGGATATGTTAGAAGATTATATTTCAAAATGTAACCAAAACTAGCAAATCGTCCTCTTGGCTTACTAAAATCGGGAGTTTCAAGCTTTGATCCTATGGATCCCGTGAAGTTTTCGGAGTTAACGAATATTATTAAAATATTTTGAAATCCCCTCCTTAATGCTTAGGCTAATAATTTTAGTCTTATTAAATTTTCAACACCTATAACCCCAGTTGTTTTAAAACACTTTAATTTCTTCGAGGGATTTAAAGTTAAAAACATTCTCTACCATCTGTCTCGGGGTAGTGGGGGGTATTTTGCAACAATCTATTGCAGACAGGACTCTCCTCACCCCCTTGGACAAACCCACATCTTACAACAACGCCCCCCCCCCCCACNNNCCCCCCCCCCCCACACACACACAAAATACAAATCTGGGTAGGCCTATGACCCTGCAAAGATAACTCAACTGGAGTGCTCTTGACTAAAACGAGTTCATTGCTAGCGTGAAAAACTTTTGGAACCTATTTTGGATTGTTTCAAATAATTCCGGGAGTCACACTACCTTTTAGAATATTGAGTATTGCTTATTTTACCTAGGAATGAATCGGTACCCAAACAAGGTGTCATAAGTATCATGAATTAAGTTGAATTAAGCTGTCTAGTCATTAATGTTGTAAGGCAAGAGAACATAATATTAGCAATATACAAATTTTTAATGATATTTTTATTCACAAGTACTTATAGATTACGAATGTGACATTACTAAGAATGACAAATTCAGAGGACTAGAAATAGTTGATATCCTCAATGATGATCTTGAAATGATGGAATATGTGTTATAATTCTTCATCAGTATTGATTGAACATCTTGTGAATGTGGGGAATGCCAGGCCTCCACCGTGGTTCGGATTCCACGTTAAACCGTAGGTCCTCCATTTCATCTCACAATCACCCTACCATTACACATTAGCGTAAGTACGTATAACCCGAACGGGTAGTAAGACGCGGTGCTAATAATAATAATAATAATAATAATAAAGTATTGATTGAATCATGGATAGCTGAGTCATTAAATAGTTATTAAAACTGGTTTGTTTCAATCTTTAAACATCCTGCAAACTTTGCCTGGTACTGATTCAATCATTTTGAGTCTGAGTTCCAAATTACACTTAAGCCCACAAACTATTATTAAATGTCTCCACCAATACATGGCTACATTACTTAAGTACTAACTAGCCTTAATGTAATGTAAATTATTTTAACTCGTGTGGAGTGCATGGTCTAAGGCGTCACTCTCGTGTTAGACTAGACTGCCGATGACGGGTAAATTGGGGTTCGAATCCTGGCCGGGTGTACTAAAGGTGTTTTTTTACAAAAATAGTTTACCACTCTACCTTCACGTAAATGTAGGTACACTTCAATTAAATTCAACCTTCCTCATCCCCAACTCATTAGTGTAATTAGTACATGTGCCTTTAAACTGAACAGGTGGTAAGAAAGACGCGGTGGTGAAAAAAAAATACAAACTTAAAAGTGTGTACCTAGTTATATAATGTATTAATACATCCCCTAAAAATATTTCATTGCACAATTATATACCATAAAAGTATGTCTAATGACAGCTAAAAGATTATAAAACAATTATGAATATTTATGATGTTTGTCTAGAAACACTGAATTTGGCCTCCTACAAAATCCGTTTTCCAAAGGGACAGTTGACATTAAAGGTACAGTTTAGGTCACAATAAGTAGCCATCTAACAATGGAACTTTGACTAAAAAATCTGCCACTTTTTTTAAAAGAAGTTTTGTAGGTATTTTTATGCCAACTTTACGTTGGCCCAGGTATGAGCCCTGACCACGCTGTGGGTTTGTTTATCGTCCGTACCCTCAAGGTCATGCTGGTCCATTAAAAACCTCGTCGTTTTAACATCTCTTATTCAGTTATTAAATAGCCGATGGCCAATACTGTGTCTCAAACTAAGTTAAGGGAAATACAAGCCTACTTTTATAGCAGACATGATCCGCTTTAGTGGCCGCATGGTCTAAACCGCTACTCTCGCAATAAATTAGACTGTCAAAGACCGGGAGATCGGGGTTTGGTCCCGGTTGGGTGCACCGAGTTTTTTCCTAAATGGTTTTCCACTCCTACGCAAATGCGGGTGCACTTATATGAAGGCTTATAACCTGAACGGGTAGTAAGACACGGTGATATAATAATAAAAAGCAAACATGGCCTCACACCGCTCAAGAAGATCAGTCGGTTTCATCTTTGATGACAGAATTATACAATGGCAACAAACTCTCTCTCTCTCTTTCTATTGAATATAACAAATTAGAACGAATCGTCTTTACTACACTTGCAGTGTGTATGCCTATTCCTCATTATTTCCTGCACAAGTCAGGCTGATGTGAAGCAGGCCTTAGTCTTTGACGAGCAAGGAGATACTGTTAGTATATTTATTATTATATTCTCACATGCACGAGCAGCTGCAGTTTTCCCGCCACACCCGTGACCTGCTTGTTGCGGCGAGAAAGGGAGGAGCATATCGCGAACATAATGTCCGCCGACCCCAGTCACTCTGTCAATTTTAAAGTGAGACTCTCCTTTTGACCGTTTGGGCAAGCCGCCCGCAACTTTCACTAATTTTGACACATGTTTAGGAAGGAGGATTGGCTAGAAGAAAGGCTGAAAATGGTAGGCCACTGTTGTTGACTTACCATAATATTAAAAACGAGGAGTTAACAAATGATTTCTTAATATAATTTAGTAGAATGCAATATATAAACCGTTCAATGCTGGGAGAAAGTATACAAGCAGCTTTCCTTCGATTAACACTTGGCCTAACTAACGTTGCCACTTTTACCATACTATATATCTAATGTTAGAACCTTCCAAATCAAAACCACCATTTTCATTGTTCGTGACTTTTTAAATGGGCACTCGAGGATAACAACGTTTAGTTACGGGAACAAGTTGATACCCGCTTTGGTGGCCGCATGGTCTAAGGCGCTACCACACAATAGACTAGACTGCCGAAGACTGGGAGATCGGGGTTTTATCCCGGTTGGGCGTACTGAAGGGGTTTTCCCTATATATTTTCCACTCTTACTCCGCGCAAATGCGGCAACACTTCCTCTAAATTCAACCTTCCCAATGCCCAACACACAACACAATAGTATAATTAGTACATAGGCGTATAACCCGAGCGGGTAGTAAGACGCGGCGCTAAAAAATCAGTTGATCGTGATCCTAGAATAAAACTACCTTTGAAATGTTCCTCCCCTCCCCTCTATGTCACTGTTTGATGAATCATACATAGGCTCTGCCCTGCATACCTCACATGGGAATGTGTTTTCGCTGATACCTTGTCAATGAGGGTGCTACTTTTTTTAAACGTACATCAAATTTGACCGGGAAAGATGAACAATAATTGCCTGCGTGTGTAGACTCTTAGCCGTGCTGTAGGAACAGAGCGTTGCCCAGTGCACGTCTATGGAGGTCTACACGTCGTACCCGCAATGAGATGATGTGATGATAGTGAATATGAATTAAGCCTAACTAGCCAAACCTTGGTGGCCCTTGGAATAATTACTATTTCGGCAAAATTACCCATGGTATCAGGCGGGAATCGAACCCTTAGCTTCGTATCTAGGTGCACTGACCACGGGGCCGGAAAATGTTTTACTGGGAGAGAACACATCACAGATACGGATTTTGCTTATTCTGGAAACACGCCACGGAACTGGAATCGACAAATTCTACTTTACACCACTTTTGATAGTTTCCTTGTAGGGTTAATCTAACAATTAATAAAGGCGATAAGAGCCTCCTCTTCCCACCCCTAATTGTTTCTTCTCCACCTGCGACACTCAATGCAACACAATATTGATGAACTTGATCAACTTGTAGCGCTGCTGGCAAGTGCTCGTTTCTCTGGAATCTGCGTTCAAGAGTTTATTGATTGGACCGGCAGGCGACCACCTGTCTGACACAGGTAACCAGAATGTGAGGGGCTGCGTCACTTCAGCAGGTGTAAATATTATACTTGACCGAAAATAAATAACCAAAAGCCATTATGCGTCAGTTTTACATTGACAGATCTTAACTGCAGCCCTTAGCAATTTTTAGAAATGAAAATGGTAACTTACTCAAGGTATTTATAATCTTGTTCTAATTTTAATCCCAAGTTAAGAATTATACCCTCGGGATATTTTTGAAATTTTACATTTTTTGGCAAATCTTCCGTGTATGTAAAAGCTTAAAAAAAAAAAATTAATATGAAAATATGTTGTGTAGAACTCGCAATCATTGTATAAGCAAAGGTTCTTAAAACGGTTTTTAGGTCGTTCCCCTTGGTCGTAACTAAAGGTCTAGTTTTGCCCATTTTCCCCTGAGATCTGCTCGCATACCTCCTGAAAGTCGCCTATGTACTCCAATTTGAGAACCACTGCTCTAATGGAATGGCTCCATGTGTTAAATATATAGATACATCGAAACTGCTGTTTTGGCTCCTAAAAAATAATACCCCAAACAAACTTTCGATGATGTTATTTTTTATTTCGGGTTTGTAACTTGCTCTTTACAAACACGAAGCTACAAGTTACTAATTACTTTAAATAAAATTACTTAAGAGAATCGTCCAATTCAAGGGTCGGGATCTGGAATTTAATAAAACTAATCTATATACACATTGGCACATCCGAAGGCGTAGATGGAGGGGGNGGGGGCATTCAACCCGCCACCGGCCTCAAAGGTTGCAAATAATGCTATCAACAACTTAAATGCATGAGGTTGAAATAAAATATAGAGCACTGAAACAGATGTATCAAACGATTAGGCTGTACTCATCACACACATCAAAAGTGCCCCTAACAAATTGGGGGGAAAATACAAAAGTAATAGCTTTGAAACATTGCCAATCTTACATACCACTGTAAGAAAATCCCAAAATAGCTTATGGAGGCATCTAATCCTCCTCAATTTTCTTGGGCTCCAGCAGTTAGGGGACTGACTCCTAGATATCCTTCTCCCACTAAATTTAATGTTGGCTACAGCCTTGATTGACTTCATCCTCCAAAGTAAATTTCTGAATGTGCTGCACAAATACTAACTAATTATGTAGGAACCCGTCTGGAATCAAACCATTGACTAAATACATTTCCTTAAAATGATGTTGAATTGAGAATATTGGCAAAGAGTAACTTTATTTATTTTCTAACCACCAATGTTTTTTGTTAAATGATTTAATAGTCACTATGCATATTAACAAATCATTCTGGATGGTATGGACGGGTAAGCTTGTTTAGAGGAAGTGTACCCGCATTATTGAGTTAAGGCGATGGTAAAACCATAATGTAAATTTACGTGCGGGAAACAAAACCGCTTCGTGGGTCCGGTTGAGATTCGAACCTTGACCTCCCCGTCACTGTAAATCCAATATATTGTGAGAATCGTGTCTTAGATTGTGTTACAACCGTTTTGGGTGTTAGCAAAACGTGACAACCACAGAATACATTCCTGGGTGTATGCAAGTATATCAGCCTTGGATTGCAACAAGAAGGCAGGTTTATGACTAATGTAAACATTTCTAAAACTAATTTCATATATTCATAAGACAAATCACATGATTTTCAGCCGAGACCGTTGACTCACAGTATCAATTCAAATAATAATAATAGATTTGTTTCTATTTAGCATCACATTCCGCCGCCCC
>CABFOV010000529.1:26748-43419 GCA_902141375.1 Timema poppense
CCCCCTTAACTCGTGCACCGTTATCGATTCGTCGCAACAACCCAACCCCCCATCTCCACCCTTACACCCCTTTTCCGTTGTGGATGCTGCTGCACCAAAGAGACACATCTTCGAGTGGAACCATATCCACAAAACACGAGCCGTGCACTTTCACAAGTCACAACACGCACGCTCTACTGCGGGGTATTCACCGTAGTTTAGTCAACTTTGATTCCCGACATGGCCTGATAATGTATCATGGTGAAATAATACTTCTTCTTTCATGCAGGGCTGCCACGAACCTGGAAAACTGGGTGTAAGACACTGTCTGTGTCCATACTAGAGCTTCAGTAGGATTTCAGTAGGAATATATATATATTTGCTGTTGACATTGATAACTTTTTACTATATGGTTAGTGTTATCCATTAAAAGTGACAGTCGCAGATCATATGAATTGACTTAATACGTGAAAGCTTATAGTCATTTTTATATCTCGGATAAGACCCTTCCTATTAAAATTGGAGTATAGTTTGTAAGTCGTTTGTAGATTATCAGTTGATTTGAAAAGTACAAGTAAAATACCCATAATGAACATATTAGCGACTTAAAAACTATATAATAAAAAACTTGATGACATTTTCTAGTATTTCATTGTTTAACACTTATATTTTTCCCGTCCTAAGAGTGGAACTATCAACATTGTAAACCCTACTTTTCCAGGGTCGAAGATGAATCAAACACGTCTTAACAACTCATGAAAGACTTGATTCGAATTCGAGGTGTTTATAATGAATTCTGAAAATAAAAAATGTGGCCGTCTTGCGCGCTCGTGTCGTGAATTCAAATATCGTCAGCACTTTGCACGATGCCTATAGGTATTATGTTTAGTTAATTTGTTTATGGTAAATTGTTTTAGGGGTGGACAATACACCAAGTAATCTAGTGTTTTGGTACGTGTTCTACGCTGTAATCCTAGCGCCGGTTTTATTTTATACCTTGATTTAAGTTAGAAAAGACTCACACCGGTGTGCACACAGACAAAGGTGTCAAGCTCATCTAGTCTGGTTTAGGGATGTCGAAGTACGAATCTCGGACGTGTGTGCTGAGGATAGTTTTATCCAAATTCTATTCCAATATCCCTCCACGCAATTGCGGGTACACTTTCTCCAAAATTCTACCTTGTTCACTCTCACTCAAAGCGTAAATATAGTGCTTTTTGCCTGGATGGTTAGTAAGACGCGATGTAAAAGGTAAGGAAAAGTCTCGTTTTGTTTATTTTGTCGGTGACGGGGAGTTGAAGTTCCAATCCTCCCACATTGTTTCCCACTCTCCTTCCATGCTAATGCGTTTATATTTCATCCAATTATCCCTATCTTCTTAGTGTAAATATGTTCATAGCTCATTTGGGTAGTAAACGAGAAGGATATAATAAAAAAACTAATCTTGGTTGGAAGGCTACTACTAAATCACGCTATTGCTTGTATCGTAACTCATGTACATCGCCTCATTGGGGCCGAGTCTTCCTGCTGCTACCAGTGAGACGTGTCCACAAGGTACTCGGATCTCGCCAACATACACGGTATATTTGTCGCTCAACCAGTTATCAAATTACTTTTTTTTCCTCTAGGTTAAGACTAGGTAAATGCCTTGTAATTTGGTATGTTTTAGCCTGATTATTTTCATAATTCCAACCGGGCGTTTCCTTCTAGAGCATGTTAGAGTTCGGTTTAATGGTACCAGCCCCACACACTTTGTCCATATTTATCCAGACAATTTTGGTGGTTTGCGTGCGAAGATCAATTATCTAACGATATATGTTTTTAGCGTAATTAACTTTGCCTTAGTACCCTTTACTGACTATCAGAAACTTTAAACTATTTATCTATAGGACGAATTTTTAAATAGCTACAACGGCATTCGCTTGGAGTTGGAACTAGGAAATAACACTGAAAAAACCACCTCATGCGTATTCCATTATTTTATGCTAGGGTCATATGTCTCAACCACACATTGTTGGTTGACCACAGTTATTGTAATTTACCAACAATATATGAACTAAAGTTTTAGAGTATTTTTAAAGGTTTATTTTAGAACAAAATCGTGTTAATCAAAAGAGAGAAAAAAATATTTCCCATAAAAAAGTTTAATCACTCAAAACTCACTTAAAAACCCCACACTTATGATATGACACATTTCAGAAATATTGCGGAAATCCTTCGAAATTTTTTTGGTAACGGTGGTCAGCTTTTGAATGTTTTCAATCTAGGCTCTATAATCTATATAATTTAGCTAAAAATGAGCATCCATTATAGATAGGTAGTTTTTAGCCATTATTAAAAATAAAATTTAGCCAGTTATTTAAAATTAGTCCCTATTAACAAATTAAGAAACAAAATTGTTGTTTATATCATACTTTTACTTTGATCTGCAATTGAAACAAATTTGGCTCAACCCCACTGAAAGCGTGAAAGACAAAAGAAACACACTATTCTGAGAAATAAACAAATACGCGCATCATCAGTGGACTCCCGGACTAAACGTTAAGTTCATTTAGTCTAGTTTGTTGGTGACTGAGATGTTGGGGCTTGTATTTCAGTATGGTGTAGCCTGTGAGTAGTTTTATATAAATAATTTCCCCACTCTCCACGCAAATTGCTAGTACAATTCTCCACTCTTCACTCATATTATCCGTCTGGGTTATTCGGGGGCTCTCCCTATTTGGGGTAAAATGCACTCATTCTGTGGAGGAGTGTTTTTATTTATTTATTTAGCACCGCGTCATACTACCTGTTCGGGTTATACGCTGAGGAGTTGTTGAAGCGACAAAATGGAAACTAATTTCCGAGCCACTTTGTTACAACAAACTACAAACCTTGGCAAGCAATTGAAACGTTTTAGTCCTTCTGTGCACAATGTTTTGTTTCTGTAATAGATGCTTGTTGAGAAGTGAGCGATCTTGTAGGATCTATTGTGTAATCATGTTATAACGGCACCAATCATTAGTTGAAGATTTGTAAACACCAAATACTTGAAGAGTTGGCCATAGTTGGTTTGAAAAACTTACTCAAGAGCAATTATTCCTGGGTATGATAGAACATATCTAGGCTCATTTCCCTCACACTTGTTTCAGTTCTTAGTAAACCATGTTTTCAGTGAAAGAAATTAGGATAAGAATATCTTATTAATCTTTTAGTGGACTAAGCAACCATTAAAGTGTTAACATGGCTTTTGAATGAAATTATCATGCTTTCATTGACAAAACTGTAACATTTCAAAGAGATGGATTGATTTTAGAGTGAAATTGACTATTTTTTTTGGAAAGGAAGTCCTTGGAAATGGTAAAAAAACACTATAACCAACTCAGTTCAAAGGGCTGTAAATCTAAAACCAGGTGATCTAGAAGGGATTATTTTCATGTGGTCACTTATCACCATGGGCGAATAGAACTTACAAAGTTTAATCAAAATCTAAACATGGTTATTATAGCCTTGTTGAACAGACCCTACAACTTAAATGGATACATCTCTCCTTAGTAAGACTCTTGTTTGATTCACACTGAGAGGGCTGTGCACCGGCTGTGTCGCGGTGCAGACAATCTCGAACAGGTCATTGCCATATGAGTAACCTTGTAAGACTCTTGTTGGATTCACACTGAGAGGGCTGTGCACCGGCTGTGTCGTGGTGCACACAATCTCGAACAGGTCATTGCCATATGAGTAACCTTGTAAGACTCTTGTTGGATTCACACTGAGAGGGCTGTGCGCCGACTGTGCACAGTCTTGGATTGCTTCAAAAGTGTTCTTCCAAGGTCACGGTCCAGCACGGTTGGCGCACAGTCCTGTCAGTGTGAATTGAAATCCGGGCGCCCTTATGGTCGACAATGTGTTGCACGGTACTTGAAATTTGATATTGTATGATAATGTGTTCTGAAATCTTGATAATTTTGGTACAAAAATATAATTTGCAGCATAAAGAATACGATAATAATCTCACTAAAAAATTATTTGGAAGGAAATAGCGGAAAAACTCAACGTCAAAAGTATATTCGATGACCAAAACAGACAAAGCATGGTAACCCCACGACACAGCCGGCGCACAGACCTCTTAATTGTGAATCCAACTTTACAGTATCGTTAACTAAACTGGAGATATGGCGTTGACTTCGTCGTAAACTGGCCTAACCGACCTCGGTACTGCGAGCGCCGATTCACTTGGATCGTAAAAGTCGATGCTTATTCAATCGCAAAAACTCGCTTATTGTATAAATATAGCAGAAGCTAAAACTCCCAAAATAATACATTTTATTAGTATGCTATTTTTTCTTACATTCTAAATTAATTGATAATAATAACACACCCCCTTCGTTAGTCGCAGAGTTCGCAAACTCACGGCCCGCTTGACATGTCGGACCGCTTGTATGCAGCTATTTGATATTACTATCCGGTATGTGCGCGCGTGTACACACAGAGTTTAATTTCAATATTTTAAATAACAAAAAAAAAACTTAGAACTCTTTTAAACGTCTTAATTTGATTATCACTTTAATAACTTGACATTGGAAATTTTTATCTACACAATTTAATAAATACGGCTTCTAGTATTTCGCTAACCCACATAAACATCTGTGAAAATATGAGTTGCTAAATATTATACATATATATGTATATATAATTTCAAATACATAACATTAAATATCTAGTTAAGACCAACATCGATGGGCACGCAGATTAAACGTCAGGCTCCTATGGCCTAGTTTACTGGTGTCAGGGAGGTTAAAGGTATGAATTCCAACAGCTTGTATAGAGGGTGGTTTTTTAAAATAAAGCTATACGCATTTCATTCACTCCAATGCGGTTAAATTTCTTCCAAATTATATCTTCCTTATCCCTTATCTGTAGGTGTGATTAAAATATGCAAAGCACGGACGGGTAGTAAGACGTACTACAAAATCAAAAGCATAAAACATAATTAAGCAAACATGTCTCGTTAGGTTGCGGCCCACAACACGCCCCTCGTTTGTATATCTGACTTCAGGTGGTTTGAGTTTGAGACCACTGGTCAAAGGTGTGTGACTCTTCCATTAGACTGGATTGCTGATGAGTGGGAGTTAAGGGCTCGAATCACAGTCTGGTGTATTTAAGATTTTCTTCTTCTTCTATATGGTGGCTCACTCTCCCTCAACGCATATGCCTCTACGTTCCCTAGATATCCTACTTTCCTCATCCCTACCCTATTATAAATTAGCGAATTGCCTGAACGAGTAGCAGGACGTGGTGCACAATAAAATTTCACCAGACGACTTTACCATTTAACTCTGGAACAGACACAAAACCCAGGATCCCGCCCGTTTATTCGTCGCCGTGAAAAGGGAAGCTGCAATTTCACCAGTGATATCGGAGAGCATCTAAGGCTCATATCAAAAGCGCACAGGTATAAAAAAAACAACTGCATAACATGGCAACATAACAAACATCGTGCGCGCACAGTGATGGCAGGAATGAGCTATCACGGTTAATGTAGTTCTCCTAAATATAATCGGTAAACGATAATGGAAGCTTTTCATTATTCTATACTGGGTTAGGTTAGCCCGATGTCAACAACCAGCGTTGCCATTTATGGGGCTCACACTACAAACAATGGCGCACTTTTGATGCATCTAGCTTGTGCGCTTCTGGTATGCTCCAAAGCAAGACACACATTCGTTATGTGCGCTTTCAATACGTAGCCCAGTGATACATTTCCCTTGCCGGGAATCTAACCCGGGATCCTTGACTCGGTGGAGAGACGAGCCACCGATTGAGCTGAGGCGTTGGATGGAGAGTCTCTTGACCCGGCCAATGGGACGTGATCAGGGTACTAACAAACCAAGTTGGCTAAATTGATTATGCACGCCATGTGCTTGGGTTGGTCGTCGTCTTCTTGTGCTGACGAAGAAACCTGCCCCACTTTAATCCGCTCCTATGTTTAGCAATGTAACGTGCATTTTGGGAGAACACTGCCCAGAAACCAACTTAATACACCATCATTACATTTTTATATTGTGCCGGAAAGCCAAAGGCGTCTTATTGTATTAGTTTTTCTTAGCACCGCGTCAAACTACCCCTCTGGGTTGTATGCATATGCAGTGCTGTAGTCGTACAACCAGAACGGTTAGTTAGGGCCCTTTCTTACAGTCGTTTAGTGAAGCACAACACGGTGACGCGCGTTCTCTAAATACACAGGAGACACGAGTGCTTTATACTCTGACGCGCGTCATTTATGTCGTCGCGATCTGAAAAGTGTCACCGTAACCTAGAGATCGCCCCGTCAAAAATGACTCAAGACGATCCAGGATACATTATATTCAATGGGTCATTTTATACAGTCGTCAGCTTTTGTGTGGCCGTGTTGGCGAGACTGCAGGGCACTCACTCGTCACTCGTGTTGGAACCCCAGGCAGTGTATCTCAGTACCAGTATTAGGCCCAGTTTCATAGTCAAATTTAGTACGCCTCAAGTGCGGCGCTACCCTAAGTTCATGTCGACACCTACCTAAACTCGAATGGAATGGACCAGTTTCCTATGCGAGAACAGCCCATTCCATTCGAGTTGAGGTAAGTGTCGTCTTGTATTTAGTGTAGCACCGCACTTGAGGCGTACTAAATTTGACTATGAAACTGGCCCTTAGTGTACGTCTATAACAGGTAGTGAGTGTAGGGGCCTATAAGTCATTCACGAGCTAAGTTTACCTGGATGACAGCTCGAAACGTTACTAAAAGTAATCCCTAATATATCACTACGCCAACAGCTGACATTTATCACTTTGGATGACTGTAATGAAAACCGATGGTAATATATTATAGTTAACCACAGTAATTTAGGCCAATATTATTTATATATTTATTTGAGGTCGGACACAAAGTTTATTTATAGTTTTATTCCACTTAAAAAAATATTAACACCACTTTCACAAAAACTTCTAACGAACATAGCCTCAAAATGGCGACTGACAAATCTAAACCACATGATTGAACATAATGGTAAACAAGTTTTTTTACAATGATGCAGACACGCAGTTGGTGAAAATACTTTATTCAGTTAAATATTTCAAAATACGATAAAATAATCATAAAATCATTTATTGTATGAAAAAAAAATGACAAGAATTTTCTCTCTTCCAAGTAAATACGATGCCTTTATTAAAAGGTATTGATGTGTGCACTATATTAAACATAATCAATAACGTTCCAAAACGAAAAATAAGTACTTTTAATTATGTTAAAAATATTGTTTCGAGTTGGATAAAAATAAATTATTTAAAAAATAAAATAGTATGAGAAAACTTAAGTTTACGTTATTTTAAATGTAATATATAACAGGTAATTAAAGATATTTACATTTACAACAAAACTGTGATCTTTTACAAGTGTTGGCAATCCAAAACCTAAACATATGATTTTCGAACTTTCATCCAGGTAAAAACCTATCGTGAACGGAATATATTTACTATATGTGGTTGGTTGTTTATTGTCTACCGCTTTATTTGTTCCTGAAGCGCAACAGTATGAGGAAGATAAACGTACGGATCTATCACAAGTGGTCGAATAGAAGAGACTGCTAGCCCTGGGCTACAGACAAATAAATAACAGATACGTAACTTAGCCTTACGGGAGGTTTGTTGCGCCCCTCGAGTCAGTTATAACTTAAAATATTCTCTGATAACAGCGCTTCCAAGTGAGAATTATTTAAAACTACTCACTTTCAAAATGTTCCTCATGAGAAAGACAAGCTAAGAGCTGCAGTCTCTCAGAGTACAAAGTCCAGATAACAGTAATCACTTACCCCGCCTAACTCCCCTTTCATTGACCAAAACTTTTCAAAATTCAAATAATTGAGTGTTGGAGCCAAATATACAATGCCAGTGCTTCTACAATGTATACACGTGACACGCGATCTTGTAAATGCACTTGTAAATGAATTATTAAATATTTTGTGACCAGCTTCTGCAGTCACCATTCTTTAGGATTCACTTCTTCATTAGACTGGACTGCAAATAACTGGGATATCAGTGTTAGAATCCCAATTGGGTGTACTGATAGTGTTTTTTTCCTAATATGCTTATAATTCTCCTTCAACGCAAATAAGGGCACATTTCCCAATCATTTTACCTTCCTCATTCCGTATCCATTGGAGTAAATATGTGGATAGCTGTGATGGGAAGTAAGACACGGTGCAAAAAATATATCAGTAATTAAAATTAAATACTTATGTTATAATGGTTGCATTTATTTTTACATTTTGTTGTCAAATTAATACAAACAAAATATACAAGTGAAAAAAAAAAAGTTAGAGGGCATGTAAAATACTATGGAAAGAGTTTCCTAAGTATATATTTGGTATCGGTAATACCCCCTTATTTTAAACACTGAAATGATTATATTCAACATTATTTTATACTAATAACCGCCTCGGTGGCATTGTTAGCTAACACACTGGTTTAATGTTGAGCTAGACTGCTGAGGACGGGGAGACCAAGGTTCGAATCTCGCTTGTTTGAACTGGGTGTCCTAAATGGCTGTCCACTCTCCCTCTACGCAAATGCGGGTTTACGTCCTCTATATCCAACCTTCTCAAATCCTAGCCCATTTGCGTAATTAGTACTTAAGCGAATAAAACGAAAGGATAGTAGACGCGGTACTAAGTATCAATTTTATTATTTTATATTAATTTGCAATGAACGTTATCAAATCTGTTTTAAATCAGTTTATAATAAAATCAAGTCTGAAAATGAAGCTTATCTCCCTAAACGGGCATTAGGATTACACAACAAAAAGCTCAAATGTTTTGTCCAATTACACTTGTACAACACCTTCTCGTGTCTGTATGGAAAATTAAATATCTATTAATTTTAGTAAAGAGGAATAGAAATGAATATAAAAAAAATTTACACTGAAAACTCTTTCCGTATAGGATTATTTTGAGTGCACAAACGAGCGCAATCACATGGCGGCCGTCACACTCCACTGACAACACAAACTTTACCTAAGCACGATCATAGAAATATGTTTGAAAAAAAAAATCATCACATTTCACCAACGAGCATAAATTAAATAATAGACTCTTTTACAGAAACATATTAATATGAAGCATCATTATTATTCAAAATTATATCGCCTGAATTGGTTTATTTTAATTGTTATGTCGCTTCTAGATATGCGATAATAGCTATGTATTTGTACATCTAATATATCAATTTTAATATAAGCTTTAGTTTGTGTGTTGATTTACTTTTAGTATAAACTTTTTCCCTCTGCCTTTACAAATTTAATGTTACAAATGTCTTACTAATTATAAAGTAGTGTTTTTTTGTGGTCGACATCAATAACATTTTCTATTTTGTTATTTTTGTTAGCACTGTGCCTTAATATCTATCCTATCGTCCCCCACCCCCTCCTTCCCTATTTCCTGTAGTCTCATTTTGAAATTTAAAATGTTCATACTTTTTTGTTAATTTGGGTGGTCCCTATCTCTGCTTGACTAATTCCAGTTTTATACCACATAAAAGTAGTTTATCCACTGATTTTGAAAATGTTAGCCTCCCTCTCCCCATTTCTATAACTCCCACTACAAAATCTCAAATTTAAGACTTATTTGGTTATCTGAAGCCGTACTTCTACCAGCATGCAAATTTTAGACTTTTAACCATACTTAATCTGTTTTATAAACGCCCCTTTATTTCCTGGACTCCCATTATAAACTTTCACATTTTTGGACTTTTTTAGGTATTTGGAGTGATATTTTTGCCTATATGCAGAATTTTAGTTTTATACCACACTGAGAAGAGGTTGTTTCTAATAGTTTTGTAAGTAACCAATCAACCCACTTTGAGAATTTTTAAATTAAATCATTCATTTGAATATCTGGAGTTTCATTTCTACCTGTCTTTCAAATCCTAAATTCTAACCTCAAAAGTTATTTTTAGCTGTAGCTTCCCCCTCCCCCATTTCTCATAGTTTAAATTTAAAATGTTCACATTGTTTTGTTTGTATAGAATAATCTAACGAATATAAGTTCTCTACCACACAGATAAGTAGTTGAATGTATTATTTTTTTGTAAATGATGAGCCCGTGTCCTTTCCATACCATTTCTTCAACTACCATTTATAAATTTCAAATATTAAGATTTATTTGGTTATTGTCAAAGGTCACACTACCTACTTGCCAAATTTAAATATTCTATCACAGCTAAAAGTTGTTTTTTTCATAACCCCCTACGCCACCGCCCTATTTCCTGGGGTCCCATTTGAAATTAAAAATGTACAGACTTATAGTAATTTGACATGCCCCTTTACTTTACTTATACATTTTTCTAAGGTTTCAAAATCATAAGTCAAGTTAAGCATATGGAGCTGTTGGAACTATGGCTATACTTTTATCTGTCTATTGACATTTATAAATGCTACTAGATACACTCACACACACTCACTAACACCAGTAGCGTCTCGTGACCAAAATTCTTAGGCAAGCTTGGAAAGGGTGCCCTTAAGCTTTAAAGGAGAGGTCCCGGAGTTTTTTAAAAATCTGTTATGCCTCAAGAAGCTATTTGGAGGTGGAGGTGTTATTTTTTATGATAGGTGTGGCTTTGGGCTTCATTCTGTTCTGTGATTTACATTATTGTGTTATTACTTACTATAGACATATACTTATAAACTTTCATTTGTTAGCTTTCACTGATACACACATAAAAACAAAAGCACCTTCTACAATAAACTCCACAAAACTCTAAAGCCCGGTGCATACGACACAACTTCTTGTACAAAAAGGTGTGCAAGAAATTGTACAATATCTTGGTCACACGAATTGCATACAAATTTTAGCCAATGACTGTTCTCGCGGCATTTGTTATTGGTTTAATCTCCTTTATTTATAATAATTTGTTTGTTTTCAAGCATTTAGCTGATTTTCTTAAAATCATTCATTTAAAAAAAAAAGTAACTGTTTAGCAGTCGAAGTTTTCATGTTTACAGCTCAAAAAGTTGTACAAGAAAAATGGCTGATATAGGACGCGTTCTATTTCCTGAAATTGTACACAATAAGTTGTGCAAAGCAGATACTGTACAAGTTTTGGTGTTCACACGACATCATCTTCAGGTTGCGACTTCTTGTACAACTTTAATTATGTTCAAGAAGTGTCGTGTGCACCGGTCTTAATGATGTATAGAGGCACGGGGTCAGTAACTTGACCATTACTTTCCCCTTCCATACTATCCCAATATGTTTTGAAAGAAGAAAAGAGGGGTGCTGACTTCGGTTCTAGTCTTCACCTTTCGGGGTAGAGAAGTCGTAGCTCGGCTGCTTGCATTTTTACCTGACATCCGCATCTCTTCCTCTTCTCTCCTCTCCGAAATCTATGACGTCACAAATAAGAACTCGACTGCTAGAGTAATAGGCCGAAAGTCGGACAAATGCAGACTTTCAACCAGCATTAGATGGACTAGTGCACGTCTTGCATGCATGTTACGGTCACTGCCATGAATGGGATTATTTTTATAAACCCACTGATGCTTGAATTACATTTAAATGATTACCAGGAGAGTAGCTTTGTAAATATTAAATAAAATAATTACAAATGTTCAATCAAAGGCATGCAGTGCTTGCCCTGACGCGACGCTACTGACACACACGCGTGCGCGCGCCAAGTCGTGGTTCTGTGCTGTTACCTTAGGAAGATATTATCCATACCTATAAAATAACATTAATAATATAATAAAATACTATCAATGTTGATGCGTTTGTATTTTCTAAAAAGCCCTTTTATTGAAATTTGACTGTAATTGTGACCCTTTGTCAATATTGGTCATTTTAAATTTTTATTTATGGTTGTCATACCATATGTTTGATTATAGACGCAAATTGATTTATATTTCTCCACCAACTGCTATGCGTACACTTTCACATAACTAACTGTTATAACATTTGCATGACATGTGAATGTTTTGAAGGTTTTCTAAACTGCCCCGTGACAAGTTGGGATATACCGTCCATAATTTATCCCCCGAAGGGTCGTTGACGTTCTACGCTTCGTAACTAACGTTACATCAACTAATCGACTATCTTGGAATGGGGAAATCAAACATTAAAACTCTATAGTCATGTTCTACACGTTCCCCAAAATTATCCCACGAAAGGAACATTGCAATATGCTTATTTATTTATAGTATTTATTCGAAAACATCAAAAGTATGTTGGCAGAAAAATGACTTTTTATTCAATTGCTTTAAACTTGTGTTTGAAAAATCAAGTTTTAGCCCAAAGCATTTTCTCTCAAACATTTTACAAACTCGACACATTGAAAAGAAAGTAAAAATTAGTTTTATATTATTATTTTTCACGGTGTCTTAATACCCATTCGAGCTACGCACATAATTAGTCTAATACACTAATGGGTTAGGAATGTGGAGGGTAGAATTTAAAGTAAATGATATACTTCATGTTACTGTAAATTTACTGAATTCATTATTTTATAACCTAACCTGACCTAACTTAACCAACTTAGCCTCGCCTAACTTTGACGTGACTTATTAACATTCGCCATTGGCTGATAGTGCTTTTATAAATTAACCGGGTATTTTGTAAAATGTTCGGCGACTATGTGAATTAGTACAGAAATGTCTTATATTCCCCAACTGACCCAGTATTTATGTAGGTTCACTGGCGATTGTACAAACTCAACACATTCGCATTAGAATGTATACGTAGTTGCAGAGTGAAAAAACACCCTCACTACTTCTGCTGTGATCTGAACTCAATACTCCCTGTCACCAGCAAACCAGACCAGATGATGAATTAACTAATTCAATCTAATTGTAGATGATAATTGGACTGTACCGCATATCCAGGAAAGTTTGTGGTCTGTCTCCTCTAGTTGGAAAGGTTGTCACGCCGGTTGCATGTTCGTGCAGACACCCGTCTAGACGCTTCTATGCGTCCCTTGCCTTTGGCGTCAACTTTCTACGTCGCTCGTTTATGTTAGTATCGTGTCCGTATATTACGGATAATATTTTATCAGAATGAAAAATAATTGAAGGGTCAAGGGGATTGGTTTTATTTGTAGATATGATCACAACGAACATTAAATGTGCACAAGAGTGCTGAAGTTAAATAAGGCTATTAAAATTATCTTTTTAATTTGTATTGTTTTATCGGAATGAGAATTAATGTTCACGGAAGAGTTTTCAAAACGTGTTTTAATGCTCCCTTGATTTATGTTTACTAAAAAGCACCGGGTTAGAAAAAAGTGTATATGTATTATGATTCTACTACTCCCAAAGACAATTGTATATAGCAAGTGCTTACATACGATTTAAAGTCTAAAGTTGAAGGATGATACCATTACAAAACTTAAAACTTGGAAACATTTATTTTTCTATCAATTCTTCTAAGAAATTGAAGCATGTCATAACCGGCCCCCTGGTATAGTGGTCAGTGCACCTGGCTATCCATGAAAAGGATGCACAAGGAGTACTTTCGGGCGTCCCGTAAGCAACAGTACATCAGTATTGGCAAATCTTCCCAACACAAACTGGGCTACAAGTGATGTATCCCAGATACACATAACTAAATAAAATGAGTTTAGACATATTTGTGACTTTACCTAAAAAAAACACTAGATTATAAATTTGGAATAATGAAAACGCAAAATCAATTTTTGTTACCATACAATCAGGAATAAGTATTTTCCCGTGGTATGTGTATAGTTTGCCAAGCCTATATTTAAGGGAGGATGACGGGCTAACGTCCCAGGGCCTCTATAAACGGTTACAATAAACAAATACTTTGGCTTCATAGGTTTCCGTCATGGTAATAATATATATTAATATGCTCTTATTTAACACTGGCTTATTTTTGTTTTAAAAAAATCTAATTTATTTTAGTGATGTTATTTCCCTATTCAAATAATACACTTAATATTGAGCTTAGCTAGTTGTATAAAAAATAATTAAAATGTAGATACGCAAAGAGCAAGATATTTGCCTAATTTTGGGGCCTCCACAGGTATAAATCCGGCCCTGGCTAGAGTGGCAACCCTTTCGCCAATTGCCACAAGTGTGCTGGATGTAATTTGATATTTTTTGCATATAGAACTGGGGTGGGCAACGGGAAACCCTGTCGCCAATTGCCACAAGTGTGCTGGTTGTAACTTGATATTCCCTGCATATAGAACTGGGGTGGGCAATGGGAAACCCTGTCGCCAATTGCCACAAGTGTGCTGGATGTAATTTGATATTTTCTGCATATAGAACTGGGGTGGGCAACGGGAAACCCTGTCGCCAATTGCCACAAGTGTGCTGGTTGTAATTTGATATTTCCTGCGTGTAGTTGGAAACATTCACTTTTTTGAATAATTCATTGACGCAACACTACCATCCCTTTTCCAACACTTATTTTCATCTCTGCCTCCAGACAGAAAGATTCTCGCACTAAATTGTCTTACATTTTCAATTTGTTAGCTGTAATTTGTTGTCAAAGTGTACATAAAATTTTGAATAAACTTGTTCAAACTGTTTCTGTCGTTTTAAAAGTTCGATTTAGCAAATTAATGTCTCACTCTTTACACGCTGTGGCGAATTTAACTTTTCATTCGCCACATCTGTGTCTAGAATGAAACATATGTTGCCTGCTTAAAAGTTGAATTATTTCTTGGAATTACCTTGAGTTTTTGATCGGATGGTATCGCGGTTATTACGCCGATTCCTTGCAAAATGTACCCCTCTCCAGGAGCTTGTACGACACACGTCCTTCGATCAGACAACACTGTCTAAAGTTAGCCAGCGCACGGAATATAGCGATGACGTAAGTTGTTACTCGGTCTTTTGAAAACATGTACCTTGCCGCCAACACGAGAGTTTATTCTCTGCTAGGCTGTGAACCACCCGTGGCGGCGTGGCATCAACTATTAACAAAACAAGGATGAAAAAATTATTATGTGAATGCTCTATTTTGGGTGGGACTATTGCTCTATTTGGCCATTTGACCATTTGACCTTACTTCTGCTTTCCTGGAGTATGAAAGAAATCATTTCTGAGTTGGGGACACAATTAGGGAGAATTTTCTTATCCCCAGATCGTAGGATGATACGTTAGAATGATGATGGTGGAAAGCAGAGGGGACTTACAGTATAACGTGGATTCCGAACCACGGCTGTAGCCTGGCATTCCACATATTCTCAAAGCTTGAACGCACACACTTTTACAGAGGCAAGGAAGGGTTTGGTAATCAGATAAATCCGTACTGGACCGGTATTTGAACTCAGGACCCTTAACACAAAAGTCTGACACCTTACTCCTAGAACACCAGATCTCTGAATGCACGTATTGTAATATTATGTATCAGCTACTTTGCTGGTTAATTCGTCACAAGTTCTATAATTTGAATTATGTATTAAAACACCGCACGTGCAATGGGACATCAGCACCGACTGCATACATTGTTCCCACGCTACTGACATCTACTATGTATGTGTGGCGTGCGTCCTTCTTTGTGGATCTGTATCGTCGAGCGAAAGGTACCGAAGGGGGCGTGTCATGCTCAGCTGAATAAATTGCGCACTAAAAGTGTTTTAAGAATCTCCGTCTCGGCGTGTATGTATCGTGAACCGTCCGACCGGGTGAAAGGATTCATATAACGATGGGTTGATAACTGTTCTGACAGACAGACAGACAGACAGACAAGCAAGCAAGCAAGCACTTCACCTGACACATACAGTATGTGCAAGAGTGATGTCATGATGATGTCATGCTCGTGGGTTGGAACGAATCATCGCAGCGGCTCTGACTGACCTTTCGCTATGCTACTGAATTGAACGTGATTCGTGCGAACCGTCAATCGGGAATTTTTGGAGTGCTTTATTAATATAAACTGTGTTCACATTCGATTATATATTCTTAAATTGTGTGGAGTACACGTAGATTTATTAATTTGATTGGTTGATACACCTTGAAATACCATTAAATATTAATATATATATATACTTAATGATCATGCAGTGGCGATCCTGTTATATGTTATATAACCTCACTACCCTTCAACCGTGTAGAGTGGCGTTTCCCAAACGTTTTTGATCGTGACCCTAAACTTAATATGTTCCCGGCCCGGCGACCCACTGGGTCGTTACATGTAGTTTCACTTGCCTACTATTCATACTAGTGTTCATCACACTAACTTGATTGACTTAATTTCAATAACCTTTTAATCAGACAAAATGAAAAGCACAATTTTTAACGAAAATGTCACTTTGTTGAAATGTTCGGTATGTGACCGAAAAATAGTATTTCAGTGACTATAACGGTGTTTCATTCTTTGAGAGAGTTCTGAGTTTTTATTTTGTATCGATAAATATTATCAACTAAATTGAATCAATTTCAGTAACATTTTAATTTTACAAATAAAAAATACCATGATATTTTCTTGTTAAAATATGACCCACCGCGCAAAATTGGTTCTGGACAATTTTTCATTGACAAGTGATGCTGCTTCATTTTGTAGGTGAGCTCTTGTAGTTAGAGTGTTATGTTGATAAACAGAATAAAATACAAATCATTCTGAGGATCCAGGTGACTCCCTGCCTTAGGCTTGATCGTTACACAACTTTAAACTCCCTGTTCACAGGGGTTGGCTATAATTTCAGAAAGAAAAAAAAAAAAAAAAAAAAAA
>CABFOV010000529.1:51262-64488 GCA_902141375.1 Timema poppense
CCCCCCCCCAGTTCACCCGACAGAGATTCGAACCTCGATCTTCCCGTCCTCAGCAGTCGAGCAGCTCAACACGACTAGTGCGTTAGCAAACTACACCACCGAGGCGGGTTGCGCTGTTATCTAACAATTTGGTTAGACTTGAAAGCTGAGTATGTAGATCACTTTAGACTAGCCCCACTAGCAACTGGCGTTCTTCTGTCCTCTCTCCCTCTCTTAGGTCTAAACACTGTTATATACCCAAAAAAGGAGAGATGCTTCCCCTAAGATAGTAGTTTTGATAACGCTCTCTATCTTATACTACCTGGCAAAATAAACAATGTTTTTTAAAAACATTACCTAATTTGAGTGCTCGACTGCTGAGTTAGGAGAGTTGATGGTGTGAGTTCATCAAGCTTAGGGTACGGCCAGACTAGGCGGGCGACTAAAAAATAAAATAGCACACATGGGTTCTAATGATAGGTGGCCAGACTGGAGCGAGCTCGAGATGGTACAGTCTAGTTTACAGGCGCTAGGCAATATTATTTTATGTTGGTTCATTGAGTGCTAGGAAAACTCCTCAATTTGCCATGCTATTGGACTTTATATCATTATTATCGATAGGTTTAGCACACTTGCTACTAACAGCCTAATTTAATTAGTAGGATCACAAACTATATATATATGTAAAACTGATATGTTAAAATACTTCAATATTATAGTCAAAGTTGGCCTTTACAAATAAGAATCACCATTAGTACGGATAGAGGATGGGAAAACCACAACAATAAATCACTTGCCAAAAAACCACCCTCAGTTCGCTGAACCAAGATTCGAACCTCTGCCTCCTCGTCAACAACTATCGAGAGCTATCTGCTAATCATGCGCTCGCTCGCTTGTCATTCTGGCCGAACTCTTACACTCTCTAGTTTACGCAAGGCTACAAGCTATGACATTAACTAAACAATTTCACCTGGACACGTGGAATAAAACCCTGAACTTTTGGCCTAACGCCACTTCTCTTACCACCAATCTGTCCGTGTATACAAATATTAAACTAAATTTTTCAGAATTTCAAAATCCCATTTTTGTAAAGTAGCCTCAACTTATGTATATTTCCAAAAATAAAAATAAATTCATATTGACCGTAAAAACATTTTAAAGATACTAATTTGAACTAAATCTAAAGAAAATGTTCTAAAAATGTCAAATTTTTCTAGAATTTAAAAAAGGAAACCCTTAGATTAATTTATTTTATAAAAATAAACATATATATAATATTGTGTAAAATAGTCCCCAGATACCAATTTTGGGCAATATCGTTTAAAAACTATTTTCAAAAAACTTTAAATTTCTAAAAAATCTTTAATCAGTAAATTACTTATGAATATTTTTTTAAATTAAAAACAATATTGCAAAAATTTACCAAATACACATTTTGAACCACAATGTTCTATTTTTAACTTGTCCCTTTGTAATTTTTGCAGTTGAGTGTACAACTTTAATCTGCCCCGCTTCTGTGGCCAAAGTGTCTAAGGCATCACTCTCGTGCTAGACTGGCCTGCTGATGATTGGGAGATCGAGGTTCGAATCCTGCTCGTGTGTACTGAGCGTGGTTTTCTCTAAACAGTCTCCCTCCTTCACCCTACTATTGTTAGCCCGACTTTTTAACTCGCGTGACTGATTCTAATCCCCCGCCCGCCCCCCACCACTATTTATTTGAGGTATTGAACGTGTACTTTCTGAACGAACTGATTAAATCAGCACACGAGAATTTTCACGAGAGCGAAAGGACCTACCAATTTTGCTGGGAAAGGTATTTTCACAAAACTTCCAGGGTTCTTTCACATGCCACAATCGACATGGTACTGACGGCTTTACTTTCCCTACGAAGGAAGTTGTGCTACAGATTGTTATCACTCAATAAAAATCCGTCGACCTGAGTTGGGTTTGAGCCCACAAACACTGGGTAAAGTGCTCGCCCTAGGACCCAATGTATGTGGGTTCAAACCCAACAGAGGTCGACGGGTTCTTATTGGGCAATAATCTGTAGCTCAACTCCTAGAATTTTTCTTGGGCAGTAAAAATATGTAGCTCAACTTCTAACGGGGGAAGTAAAGCCGTCGGTCCCATGTCCTAAACTGAAATCGCTGTTTTTACTCCATTGGAAGGAATTATTACAATTAATTAAAAACTGTGATTTAAGTGTTTTTTTTAACATTTACTTATCTACTTCAGATCTTCGTGGTTGAATTTGTCACTAACGTCGGGTCTGCTGTAGAATAGCTATTTTAATACGAAATTCAATATTGTAATCAAAGTTTTAACGAATAGATCCCCTCCCCCTGATATTCGATGATCTGAAAATTACAGAAAAATGTTCATATATAATTGTTATCATTTGTTTGGATTTTATCTTCAGTGTAATTATAATCAATAATTAAAACAATTTTAATATTAGCTCTAATAATTTGCCAGCAAATCGTTTCCTTCATTATTATTATTATTATTATTAGCACCGCGTCTTACTACCCGTTCGGGTTATACGCACTTACGCTAATGTGTAATGGTAGGGTGATTGTGAGATGAAATGGAGGACCTACAGTTTAACGTGGAATCCGAACCACGGTGGAGGCCTGGCATTCCNATAATTTGCCAGCAAATCGTTTCCTTCATTATTATTATTATTATTATTAGCACCGCGTCTTACTACCCGTTCGGGTTATACGCACTTACGCTAATGTGTAATGGTAGGGTGATTGTGAGATGGAATGGAGGACCTACAGTTTAACGTGGAATCCGAACCACGGTGGAGACCTGGCATTCCCCACATTCACAAGATGGCTTGTCAGAGGTGAAGGAAGGGTTTGGTAATCAAATAAATCTTTGCCGGGACCTCCTTCCTTATTGCATCTTGTGAAAATTATATAAATTACCAAAGCACAGACTAAATGTTAGTCTTATCTAATCTGGTTTGCCTATGGCGGCTGGGTCAGAATTCGAATACTAATTGGTAGTACAGTGTGTTTTCTTAAATGTCTTTCCACTAACCCTCTACGAAAATCGGGCACATTTAAATTATACTCGACCTCCCAAACCTCTATCCTATTAGTGCAATTATAATGCGTAAAGCCCGGATGGACACAAATGGCCAGTTTCATCGTCAGACTTAGTATGCTTAAAGTGTGGCGTTATACTTAATACAGGACGACACCTAGATCAGAGACCAGAATGGAATGGGCTAGTTTGGCATATGAAACTGACCCATTCCATTCTGGTCTAGGTTCATGTCGCCTTGTGCTATAAAACTGCCCCAAATACGCGGTGAAAACTAGACAGACGAGGGTAAAGTAGCACCAGCCTAAGTTCTAGTGCAGAAATTCGATATTGAACCTCTAGTCGACAATAAAATCTATTGGTAGACCAGCACCCTTACAACTTGACTACCAAGGCAGGAGGCAGGTGCAGGAAGAATGAGTATAACATTTATCTTCTTGGGCCAACAAGGTTAGTGCGTTAGAGGAGTTCTTTGACACACACTATTCCGTCAACTCCATAGACTATTAGCAAGGTTACTGCAAAATGCTTGGCTTACACGATGCGTGAAGTCGTGCTAGCCAAGGAGCATGGACGTGGATCATGAGCATGCTCCTTGGTTAGCTCGGAAGCAGCAGACTCACATCTGTGCTCAGAGTGTTTACACGTACAAGGTAAAGAGCATTTTAAAATGCGGCCAGTTCAACTTCTGCATCTCTCCTGAAAGGAGTTGTGTGTTTGGTGGCAAATTAAATATGGGTCCTACCAATAAAGTTGTTTTCTGCCAACTATTAGCTAATGGTTTTGTTATCTTCAGAAGATGAATCCCATAGATCCGGTTCACCTTCATGTAAGGCTACAAACTTAAGATTGGATGTAAAGGGACGCGAGAAATGACCAGTGTTTTTAAAGTAGTGTCAACACATTTTTTGACCAAAATAAATCAAATATTGCTCCAATACAAACATTGGGTTTAATTTTATTCACATTTTGATATCAAAAGTTCTGAATATCCATCATGAGCATAGCGGCGTTAGATGAGAAAAATTTTAAATCAAGAGGAAAAGTTGTCATTAAATCCCAGAACACCCTTGAAAGATATTAAAGAAATGTTGAGGTTACCATGTAAAGAAAATCAAATTATATGTTTGTACTTTTATTTATTTTGGCCAAAAAAAGTTTTGCCACAAAAACTGCATAAACACAAGCTTTTTCACGCGCCTCCTTCAATTCCACCTTTGGTATCAGAGCATCACTCCACCGAAAAGCCATACTTAATTAAAATACAGTACAACAAACTACTATAACACCTTAGGACGACATTGCATGTCTTGCACCGAGCACAGAAAATCAAACATTGAATGATTTTGGACCTACGCTTTAGAACCGTATCCGCGTGCGTGCGGGTGCATCGAGACATGCTCTTTATAAAATCTCCAACATGCCCCGTCCGCTTGTTAAAGAGCAGAATTTCACGCATCGTGTAAACCCCAAAAAGAGGAGTTTTTTTATCTTCTCCATCCTGATATCAGACACTATTAATCTACACTAGTTTTCATCACACACATTTTATTCGCTCTTAAACTCAATCCTCCTTTCCGCTCCCAATATTTTCAATCATCAGCCTTCAAATACAATCCCCTCTTAAATTTCGTTACTTTCCTCCTTTACCCTTGTATTATATTCCCCTTTCAGTCCTTTTGTTTCCCATACATGCACCAGAAGATTACTTACTAATTAGACATGTATTGCCGTTCTAGAATATGTAATATAATGTCACGTGACGAAGAGGATTTTGTTATTATTATCGTCAAGGCCGTAGTCGGGGGAGGGGGGGTTCCAGGGTTCAAACACCCCCCTTTCCCCGAAATTTTATGAACAAAATATATATAGCTTTATTTATGGTTAAAAAATTATCAAAATTAATGTATAAGTTGTAATTAGGGGGCTGTGTTACCATAAAAAGCACTTCAAAGAGCTTCTAGAGGTGTTTAATATTTAGAATTTTTTCTAGCCTTCGGCAGTTATGGTGTTATATTGCCATAAAAAAAACACTTCAGGTGGCTTCTAAAGGTGTTTAATATTCAGAATTGTTCATAGTTTTCGGCGGTTATGGGGTTATGTTGCCATAAAAACACTTTAGAGAGCTTCTAGAGCTTCTAAAGTAAAATATGCCATCTCGCATATCTTCTACAGTGTTTGGCGCTCTGGACTAGTATTAGGATTCCATGAGGTAATTTGGAATTCTGAAAACTTGCACCTCTTGCCCTTGATAATTAGGCCAAGTGGCCGCCCGGAGGAATCAATACAGCGGCGCCGGCTGTATAAACTAACAGGCTTGCATGTCTGTCTGTACTTGTTGAATGAAGCACTACGAACCATTGATAAGGACAGGGCTCAAATCTTGGTCAACTGTACTGAGGTGGGGTAGAAGACCACATCTATCGTGTGCCCCTTAAACTTCATTATCCTGTTTTTATTAATGTACAGATATGCCGGACAGGCAGTAGTAAGACTTGATGTACTAAAAGAAAAGCCAACCCAAATACATCTTCCAACAAACATATTATGGGAATGTTGGGGTAGCGGAACCAGGAGGGGGCATTACCCCCTTGAAAAGAATTTACCACCACCATGGGAAATTTAACCCCCTCTCCATGGAATAAATTCCCCTTCCTCTAATCTAGATATATCTCAAATCCTTTGATATCGAATGTGAAGCCGAAAGATGGCCTTAAATAAAATTACAAATGACATCTAGATGCATTCATTTGTCAAAAATTGCCAGAGAAAACCAATTCATATAGCTTCTAAAAGCATTTGTCAGGAAAAATCAAGCGAGGAACACCATAAACATTTCCTGGACCATTCAAATTTCAAAATTGTCTAGAGGAGGACCATTTTAAATATTTTGGAGACATCGAATTTTCAAAAACTTGCTAGTGGAGGACTACTCCAAACAGTTTTTAAAAGTATCCAAATTTCAAAACATTTCGAAGAAGACTAATTCAAATAGCATACATCAGAAAATATAATTTTCAAAAATTGGAGGGATAATCTTTCCAAACAGTTTTTAGGGACAGATATATAATTTTCAAACATTTATCGGGAAGTGGGGTTGGCAATTCCTTAAAATACTTTTTTTTTTTGCTAGCCCTCTCATCCCATCACACACATACACACTCACACTCACTCAAATGAGGTTCCGCCGCCGTGTGGCTGTCAGCCAATATCGCGGCTGAGAGTTAACGAGGCGTTCAAAACTTCCGACCCGAGTGACGGGCAAGGGATGTCCGTTCTGTCACCAAACTACACACGGCGACACATTACCTCCCTCCGCTTCTGATGATCACTCACTTCTGTCACGTACAGCAGGGCACTAGGCGTCAACCTGAATGATATCTATACTCCATTCACGGTAGGAATTATTATCTGAAAGGTCTTTTTTCCTACCAATATCCTACTATATAGTAAATTTCTGGTAGGAAAAAAGGCCTTTCAGAAAACAATTCCTACGGTGAACGGACTTGACCTTCCTTCGTCCTTATTTCGGACGGGTAGTTAGACTCGCTGAACCATACTTGGCCAAGTAAATGATTATTATTTTATTTCAATTTTTCGTGTACAGTGTTTCCTTATGTTAGCTCATTGAGGGTCAAGTAATTCTTATTTCATTTTATTTATTTTTACGTTTTGCAGAAATGTTATTTTTAACGGCCTAATCTAAGGGGTATGGTTGAGGAAGGTAGCTTAGAGGAAGTTCACCCGCATTTGCGTGGAAAATTGCATGTGATAAATTGTTCAAGTGCACTTGGCCGGGATTCGAATCCCAACCTCTCCATCATCAGAAAACCATTTATGGCATTGTTCTTGAGCCTGAACCAACAACTGTCTATGACTTCAGCCAGGTAACCTGACTGACTGAGGATTCACACTTTCGCCGAAAAATAAGAGCAGAACATTTACCTAATCACTGGCCGAGTTCTAAACCAGTCTCAAGATTTCAGCGCGAGCTGTGCTGCTTTAGTTCATTTAGTGTTAGCTTGGTCAGCTCTGTTCGAAAATTTCTACTTGGGGCAAAAAAACCTACTTAGATCCTCTATCAATACCCTCTGAAGAGCTAGACAAGCAGACAGCTTAGTTGACTGTCATGGGGAGATTTTAAATGACTAGTTAAATGGGAAACGAGTGAGACTATGTATTGGGTTGTATCACACACAGTGCACAGTTATAATTTGAAACTAGTAATCGTGACCATATTAAGGATATGCAAATAATGTGTCCATAATCAGTTGTAAAGTTTATTTGCTAAAGCATCATGGCTCAACATACATGTCTGCACACGTGTTAATTTCAGCGTCCCTCAAGCAGATTCTTGCTCTATTTCGACGAACGTGTAATTCATGCACGTGAAGCCGGAACACACTTGTTCAGTTGATATAAGAGGCGATATTAGAAGGGGCTTCTTCCCATAAGGCATCCAAATAAAGGATTTCACGGAGAAGCTGAACAAAAATGTATAACTTTTGCCAACCTCTCTAGCTGTTAATTCGTTACTTCGCTGCCTCGTCGAAAACTTCTCCCGTTTCCTCGATATATCACAGAATCGTCTTTTGTGTCGTTTTCTGGAACCACAAGCTTGTTCCTACCAAATGTGACCGCACCATGGCGGCGCCGCGATACGGTAAACGTTTACCAGTATTTAGTTTTTCTACCCGTTAGAAATATCCTTATAGTTAAGCTGATAAAGTAAGAGTACAGAAGGTAGGATTAATAGGAAATGTACCCACATTTACGTGGAGGGAGAGTGGATTTTTTTTTGTCAAACTACGTTCTCCCTGTCATCAGCAGACAAGTATATTGTGAGTGTGACGCCTTCAATAGGCATGTTTTCGCGGTTGACCTGGTATTACTGTTTACGAAATGTTATGTCCGAAACTATACCAAAGCTAGGTTTGGTAACGCTTTCATTGATCCTTGAGCAGTCCAAACAGTATGGTTACGACCAATAAGCAAAGAATTTGTGGCAATTTCAAAACAGGACTCCTTCTTATGTCAAATTTAAACGAGTATTACTTCCTAGTCAATGTATTATAAGCTTTTATACATTAAAATGGACAACAATTACTAGCTAGGGTGACCTGGTGGTCTAGGGATAAGGTGTCAGATTTCTGTGTTGAGGGTCCGGGGTTCAATAATCGGTCCCGGCACAGATTTATCTGATTTCCAAACCTTTCCTTCATCTCTAACAAGACGTGTATTAATCACAACTTGTGAATGTGGGGAATGCCGGACTTCCACCGTGGTTCGGATTCCACGTTAAACTGTAGGTCCTCCATTCCATCTCCCATTAACCATTCCATTACACATTAGCGTAAGTGCGTATAGCCCGAACGAGTAGTAAGACGCGATAATAATAATAATAATTACTAGCTAGAAATACATCTCTGAAACACATCTTAAATAGATCTCTGAAATGTAATTCTAAAACACATACAAATATTTTCTTCAAAAATTTGTTTAAAATAGCATAATTAAAAAGCTAATTGAAAATTTAAAAATCCTACTTCCGTCCACCTATATTAAAAATTTCAGATCTCTACGTGCTGTAGATTGGCTGGAAATCGCACACAAACAAACACACAGACAAACACTTCCTTTTATTATCATAAACTATGATGTAACATTGTGGCTTATAAAATACGGCTATAGGCTAGTCTAGTCCATTAAAGTATTGATGTCACCTTTCAGGGTAAACCGATTAGTGGCTAAATAGATATTTTTATACGTGAGATACAAAATAAATAGGTATCTCACAATGCTTTCCTATTTACTATCTAACATATTTTGTTATTAAATGAAGGGTTTTTAAATAGGAGCTAACGAATATGAAACTATACATATACAATTTTAACCTTTTTTATCATCACAAATTAAGATTAGATACTTATTGGTTTTACCTTTCAATCTTTTAAATATAGTTAGCTATCTTACATACAAGATGAACGAAAATTTCACTGTAAACTCTGCATGAATACATTAACAAAGTGTGATGCCAACATTGAGTCATGGCATGATTATCTAATTTTTCATAAAGCACATCTCAATAAAGAGCATGATGACTTAGGCCAAAATACCACTCCAAATAACTATAAAAGTCCAAAAATTGTAATGTTTATAATGGGAGTCCAGGAAATAAAGTGGCATTTATAAAACAAATTAAGTATGGTTAAAAGTTTAAATTTTTCATGCTGGTAAAGGTATGGCTTTAGATAACCAAATAAGTCTTACAATTTGAAATTTTGAAGTGGGAGTTATAGAAATGGAGAGTGGGAGGGTAAAATTTTCAAAATCAGTGGATAAACTACTTTTATGTGGTATAAAACTGGAATTCGTCAATCAAAGATAGGGACCACCCAAATTAACTATAAAGTCTGAACATTTTAAATTTCAAAATGAGACTACAGGAAATAGGGAAGGAGGGGGTGGGGGACAATAGGGGTGTACAAGTAGAATGAAGAAAATTTAAATTTGTCAGGAATGTAGAAGGATCACTTCAAATAACCACATACATTTTAAATATAAGTTATTTCTAAGGAGGCAGGTGATATAGAGGGTCTCAAGTTAAAAAAATAAATATAAAAGACCAAACTACATCTCCAAGTGTTATATGATTGACATAAGTCAGGCGGGTTTAAAGACATACTCAAACAGTATCAAGGCCTGAATTATCACATTTCACAATGAAGGTTGGAAATTAGGGAGTGGAGGTCTCCTCAAAATATTTACAAAGCTATATAAATACAATTTTTTTTTTAGAGATATAAGCTTGAAATGTCGCCATGCAATTTAATGATAAAATAGGTTTGAGTCGTTAAACAGGGATACATTGTTCACGTTAATTAATTTTAAAAGTTTCTCATATAATGCTGCTATTCTCATGACAGATATTCAACAACTGTTGATATCACCTAGTGAAGGAAATTAGACTATATATTTTCACTGGAGCTATATTTATTTATTTTGAGAAAAAAATATTTGATAAAAAAACTGCAAAAACATTGGCATTTTCTCGCGTTTCATACACTCTTGAACAAATGAAATTTCAAAGATGAAGCCCAGGAAATGGAGGCGCTTAAAATATATACAACCAAATCAGAACATTTTTTACGATGTGGTTATGTTGACATTTGGTAGCTACGTAGAATATCATATAAAATAACCAAATAAGTCTTAAAATTTCAAATTAGAACTGTGGAAGCTAAGGAGGGTGAGGGGGACAGAAGGGTTTGGAAATGAGAGTAAATTGCCATCTGTCCAAAGAAAATAAACTTTTATTTATTAAAGAATATTTAAATTTGCCAATTTGATAAAAGGACCATCTCACATAACCATAAAAGTTAGAAAATTGGGAATTCGAAAATTTATTGCTGGGAAATGGGAGGGGCCTCTAAAATTTCCTAAGCTATAAAAACTCGATATGATCCAAATGTGGGTACTTTTTATACTAATTAAACCTCCCTCATCTATAACACAATCGCTTAATTATTAGTACATAAGTGTATAACTTGAACAGATATTAAGGCACAGTGCTAACAAAAATAACAAAATAGAAAATGTTATTGATGTCGACCACAAAAAAACACTACTTTATAAAAGGGTCTTTTTATAAAAATTGGTCTGTAGTAAGACATTTGTAACATTAAATTTGTAAAGGCAGAGGGAAAAAGTTTATACTAAAAGTAAATCAACACACAAACTAAAGAATATCTTAAAGTGGATGCATAGCTGTTAATGCAAATCTAGGAGCAACATAATTAAAATAAACCAATTCTGGCGACTTAACTTGGATAATAATGATGCTTCATACCTAATATGTTTTTGTAAAAGAGTCTATTATTAAATTTATTCTCGTTGGTGAAATGTGATGCTCTTTGCCCCAAACTTGTTTCTATGAATGTGCTTAGGTAAAATTTGCGTTGTCAATGGAGTGCGACGGCCGCCATGGGATTGTGATCATTTGTGCACTCAGATTGTAGACTAGGTAATATTTTTCTAAGATTTCTTATTTATAAATTACAATAACTTAGTTGTGATTGCCATGGTTAGCTTAGGATTTTACACGAAGGAACGTTCAAATTTATGACAGTTGGATGTTCACCAATAAAGTAAGGATGTTATTGCTAAAAACGTCAAAGCTTTATTTAGTACATTACGAAATCAAAGTAACCAGAATATTATGAAATATATCAATTTCCAAATTAGTTTGACACACATTTTAATCAAATTTCTGTTAAATCTTATTTCTATATTATTATTGTATTGATTTTTTGATGGTAGTGATCATAATTTTAGTTTCAAACCTATCCAAACTAAATAATCAGAAACTTTTTTCTTTACTTTAGAAGATAATTTTTGTATCAAACACATAATAATTATAGCTGTGATTAAAACAATAATTGGATATAGTTAAGAGTATTTTTTCATATACTTTGTACTGTCAACAATTTTAGTCACTTTACTAAACTCTTTTATTGTGATATAAATATTTATTTTTTAAAGAAAATCTGCAATTATAAATTTTATGAAATATTGTTATATTATAGTAAAATAATCTTAAGTACTAAATACTTTTATAGGTTAGGGTTTGAGAAGGTTGGATAGAGGGCGTGAACCCACATATGCGTGGAGGGATAGTGGAAAATTATTTAGGTAAAACCACCCTAGTTTAACCGAGCGAGATTCAAACCTATTCCTCCCCCTTCTAGGCAGTCTAGCTCAACTAATTTTTATTTACTCCAATTGAAAAGGAATGAGGAGGTTAAATTGTTTGGGAAATGTGGCCTTATTTGCGTTTAAGGAGAATTATAAGTATTCTAAGAGAAATAAAACACGTTATTACACCTGATTGAAATTCGAACACTGATATCCCATTTATTTGAAGTTCAATTTAATGAAAAGGTGAATTCGAAAGAATTGTGACTGCAGATGCTGGTCACAAAGTATTTAATAATTAATTTACAAGTCCATTTCCAAGACAGCTTGTCATTTACTGTTTGAAAAGTTTTGGTCAATGAAAGAAGGGTGGGTCAGGGTAAGGGATTACCGCTAACTGCTGAACTATTGTACTCTGAGAGAAGGCAGCTCTTAGCTCTCAGCTGGTCTTTCTCAAGAGGAACATTTTGAAAGTGAGTTGTTTTAAAAAATTCCCACTTGGAAGCGCAATTATGCAATTATCACTGGATATTTTAAGTTTTACCTGACTTGAGGGGCACAGCAAATGTTCTGTAAATCTAAGTAAGTATCTGTTATTTTTCTGTCTGTGGCCTTGACTTTATTGCTTATAAACATTTTCATTGTTGTTGTTTAACATTTACTGTGCAGGAGCAAATGATTTATGTTTTTAACGAGGTAGCAGTTTTGATGCATGCTTGGTTATTCTTGTATAGTCACACCAATATAGTCATAACTGTTTCAGAGCACTTCTTTTTTGTGGTCAGACTGTATTTGTCTTCCTGGCATTCTTCCAACCCCGAGCAAACTAGCGTTTTGCACAAACTCTTTTCGTCGTAAGGTTGATGATGAGGAATGGGGTATTGAAAAGAAAGTATCAATACTTTTCTCCACCCCTACTGATGTGTGATTTTGCATCTTGTTTCATTGGATGAGCTATTTTTTTATTATAGCTGTCATTAGTTATTATTTGAGAGTTTTTACAAATTTTTTATCTGCAAGGATTACAATTACAAAACATTATTTTACTACACACATTAAATTTTCTTTACAATAGGTTTGGATTTTTTTAGCAAGAAAGGTGTGAAAGCTTCTAGTTTTTCTTGCAGCACTTTCATCTTTTCAAAAGTGGTATTCTCTGTTGAGTTTTATGAAAGCAGGAATATTTTTCTCACGCGGTTTACCCCTAAAAGTTATTGTGCCAGACCCATGAGTGAATCTTTTCTTTATTTGGTTGGGGGATCATGTATATAAACCTGAAAAGAAGGGTTCACTATTTATAGTGTGGGAGTTTGTGTGTCCAAAAAGAAAAAAAGAGTTAATGTATCTTATAGAAATTCTCCTTCTATTATTCATTCCTCATTTTATATCTCTGGTTCATCTTTTTCTTTGGACCTTACCAAACATGGGATGAACTATTATTGAAAGGAAATGGAGGTTTCTACAAAGAGAAAAACATATATATAAAAATATATATATAT
>CABFOV010000529.1:88973-129165 GCA_902141375.1 Timema poppense
GGGGGGGGGGGGGGGCGCCGCAAGTATTTAAAGAAAAAAAAGAGGGTGGGAGGAAGAGAGAGATTGAAAAAGGCACTTTAAGGCTCCCTTTTGTAAAATAGGCACTAAACAACGAAATAGGCATTTATAGGCACTATAAAAGTTATCACATTATCTTCGCAATCATCGAAAATAAACTTATACCTCAAAAGCCTACTTTTCAAAGCATAAGAATAAAAAAGGCATTTAGGGCAAAATCCGCCCCCTACTAATAACTCTTCATTGATAGCAAAGTCTTTGGAAACAGTTTGAATTAAACTTAACAATTTGGCTGTATCTGTTATATCAGTGGATTCATCCAGAGCCATTGAAAATTAAACAGAATCATTAATAACACTTTTTAATTTACTTGATATATTTGAGCCTATTTCCTCAACCCTTCTAGTAACAGTTTGTTTTGATAGTGGAACATTTTAAAATTATTTAGCAATTTTTCATCCCCTAATGCACATGCCATTCCCAAAAAAGAATGTTTTACTAATTCACCATCATATAATGATGTATTTATCTTTTAAATCTTTGCTCCTACAACAAACAAGGGCAAGAGTGATTTTTTTTTTTTTTTGCTTGATGCTGGTTTAGTAAAAATAGATTTCTAGGCACTAACTTTCCTCTTAAAATCAGATACAAGTGTAGCACGTGCTTGCCCAACATATTCTTGGTACATACCAATATGGTCTTGGGTGTAGTGACGGTTGAGGTTATATTCCTTGTGCACACACAGGACACTGTGGTTTGTTGTCCTTATTGTTTATAAACAAAAACTCATTTTCCCTACTTTTCCTGAAATAATCTGTTTCGTCACAGATCTTACATTTTTTACTCATTGCACACAGAGTTTAAATTTAATGAACAATGAACACAAACTATGGCCACAAAACAATCACTTGAAAATAACATAGATGTGCAATGCAGACTGCACATGGACCACAGTGTGTGCTACCATCTTTTAGGAACACGAAGAACAAATTGGCAAGGGTCTATTGCTCAGTAAATAAATAAAACAAAATAGTAACTAAAAGTCTCCTATAGAGCCTGCGGGGTTTGAGAGGTTTTAATGTAATCTTAGATTGTGTGTTTAAGAATAAATAGTGTACTGTATCTTATCAGAAAAAAGTGTTAAACTCATCAAGATGTCTTAGGTCAAAATAATAATAATAATAGTATTTATTTTAATGTTGTTAATATTGTCGTAGGCCACACAAAATTACCTGGCCACTATTTATATTCCATTCACCGTAGGAACTGACTTCTGAAAGGCCTTTTTCCCTACCATAAATCTACTATATAGTAGGATATTGGTAGGAAAAAAGACCTTTCAGAGAGTAATTCCTACCGTGAATGGAATATAAGTCACCTCTGCTGTAAGGGAATGATGTGATTAGTTATGCATGCATGAACTTTGTATAAATCCTTGGATGAAACACACACATTTTTCACCATGTTATAACTTAATAATTTAGGACAAATGCTAAATACTCCTTTTAACTAAAGAATAAAAGTTTTGATCAACATACAACAAAGTTTTTAGAAGGTGGGGAAAGAATCCATACTGTCAGAACTATTGTCAATAGGGTGAGTTGAAGAGGCTAATTTTCAATGTTTGGTTATTTAATTTTGGCACCCATTTTGTCTTTATTTTGTATAGGTATTCAAAAGTTAGGTAGTCAATATTCATCTATTTTTAAATGATTTTGTCAAGGTTAAATGGGAAACCACACTATTTGTTGGTGTTATTTTGATCTGTATTGATATAAACACATGCATATCTTTTTGGAACAATATTTGATGTGTATTATATAAGATTGGGATTATAGACCACATTAAGGTTTTATGAAGGCCATTTATAGGAAAAAAGTGTGAATTATTTGTGGGATGATGTGGTATTAAAGCACTAAGATAAGCCTCTATTAGTGTTTTGGATGTTTGTAGCCCTGGCTGGCCCTAAACACCTGCAGGAGGATGATTCAAACAAGAGGCACACTATGTCACACCCTCCAGAACACATACCAGATATGGATCATATTGATGACAAGCCGAAACCGGTCAAGGACCTTAAGAGGAAGGAGGAGAAACTTAAAGAGAAGGTGAGAGAAGTTTTCACTTTCCTGTCTGTCATTGCTTGTATTAGTTGTCCCAGAAATGCTGCACAAATGTTTAAAAGTAGTCCCTGAGAGAGTTGAATTTGATCAAAGACTATTAAAAAACATATTATAATAATTTACATTTATAAAGCATACACTAAAGCTTGCAAATAATAAATTGTTGAAAACATAACAATATTTAAAAGCTGTAGGAAGTATTTTTTTAAGAAGGCAAGAATTAAATTTAATCTATTATTAGTAAAGGTGGGTCGAATCCACTATTTCTCAAATCTGAATTTACATTTTATTTCCAAATCTCGAATCTGAATCCTAGCAAATTGTTAGAAATTTTAATGATTTACAACCACCCCTCGCAAAATACTGGTTAAAATCCAGTCAATTTAAAGAATCTAGACTCATATTATTGTTTAGAAATCAAATCAATCAAAATTTGAGTGTCTTTTAGTTATTTTTAAAAGTGTTGTTAGAATTAGTTAAGTTACATGTGAAGTAAATAGATTAGGCCTAGTTATCCTTTGATCAACCTTAATCATCATTGAAGGATTATAATTTATTTTAATAAGAAAGCAAAAATAAAAATACAAACAGGTATTTTTAATAAAAACTAAAACAACATGCTTAACAATCAATTAACCATACATTGGAAATAGTGAACTCAATAATGCCTAAGTATGTATTATTACTTTCTTTTAAATCTATTATCTATCTTCGTGTAGAAAACAAGAAATATATTCGATTCTTGCGATATATCGATTTCTGAGAATACATTCCTATTTTATTAAGCAAGACTGCATTTGAATATTTTTACAATTACTTCAATAACATAGTTGAAAAAAACACACTCTTTGTTCAAATCAATTTAAAAACAAATTATGAATTAGCAAGTCGTTATTTGATTCTTAAAACTTGATAGCACTTACTAAGTGATCAGATTACCTGAATTAATTTTAAACAAATAATTGATACACATTATGTAGGCCGGTAGGCGTAAATAAACAGTTTTATCAGTGTCCAAAGTTGATAATATTTATTTTTCAATGAACCCAACAAAATAGCTAACTTAAGGATTGTATGAAATAAATTGGGATTCTTTGAATAGTTGTAGATAGTTAAAACCAGTTGGGTAGTAAGATTTAACAGTCATGTTTATTTAATCATCAGTTAGCCACTGGCGGGTAAAAATATACGGCATGGCGGCTGATGTCTGTAATGTGTTCTAATTTCTCTAAATAAAAAAAAAAGCCATACTTTGTTTTATTTATTTCAAGTTTATTTGTAATTCTAGTTTTGATTTTCAGTTTTTGAAGAGCTTTAATGGGTTCATTAAAATATTTACAAGATTGTTCGTGAGGTGAAAGTTTCAGGAGTAAAAATGCGCTGAAACTGCTAAGTCCAAGTTTTCCTTAGGGGGGAAAGGGTAGGGTATTAGGCATGTTAAATTTTCTACACCTCAAAATTATTATTTCTTAAAAAAATAAGATTTTACTCATGTTTATCTCTCTTGTCCGGCAAAATAATGATTACGGATTAAGTTGTGCTTTTTAAGTAGGCCTATTTTAGTAATTTTTGAATTCAAAAATCAAAATATTATGCTTTGTTTATGAGGTGAAAGATTCGACCATCGAATCCAATAAAACACTGAATCCTCGAATCTCGAATACTTGTCAGGATTCAAGGATTCAAAGATTTTAGTAGTCCATCTCTAATTATTAGTAGGTCTTAAATATTACCAAAAATTTGTATTGGACTTGTAGTTAATTTGTTGAACCTCCAATTAAATAACAGTATAAAAAATCAATGTAACTGTCTAATAATAACTAATAAAGCATCCACCATTTATTTAAAAAAAAAACTGTTGTTAATTTATCACTATTGTTGAATTATATTTATCATATCACAATTGCTAGATTATTCTCACAGCTTCCTAAATAATAAATAAGTTGAATTTATAGATTAATAGATACTGATTGTAAAAATCCATAAAATCTGCTATTTGTACTGAAATACAAAACTATCGGCACCTAGAATATACTTTAACAAATTGAGGTTCTACATTAAGGCTCTTCTATTTACACTATATTAAAGAATTTAGTTTTATCCATGTAATACAGTTGTTTCCAATTCTTTTGAAATATACGTCTAAATATTTTATTTGCTAAGAACTTTGCAACCTTAAACTTACTATAGAAATCCAAAACATTTAAATAAATAACCTTTAACCAAAGTCTTCCCTTACTAAATTTTCATTGGCAAATGTGTATTTAATTATCACATCAGCATAGATACTAATTTTGTACTTTTTTAAAGAGTGAAACTGATTATTCCTTAAAGAGCTATTACTGTATAATTAATCTTAAAAAAAATATTTGAAAGTAATTATTTTATAGAGAGCTATAAAATTGGTTCTATTTTTTATTTTAAATATGGATTATGTCAATAAATACAAGAAAGACAAAAAACTTAGAAAATGGCTGATGACTTTACTGGAAGTTTAAAGTTTGGCCAACCTAGTTAGTAACATGAAACTTTCCCACTTATTTGAAACCCTCAGGTGACTAAAAATTTACATGGAAGAATACCATTGCTAATTTAAGATCTGAGGACTTAAATTTTCGGATCCAAAACTAACTGATCATATTATTTCAAATCTGAATTTTTTGCTTATTTCAATATTTTAACGACAAACTTAACAGTCAATTAAGCTAATATTTGTTAAACCTATGAAGTTAAAAGTCGTCACAAAATGGCGACATCGAAATACTTTTGCCATTCCAGTACAACCTCACCTCCTAACCTCCCTCCGAATTTTGTTATTCTTTTTATTTCCATCTTGCAATTCTTGTTTACGATTAAATATAAGGATTTATAAATCAGAACACCAAAGTTAGCTGAATTAGCATTGCTGATGATGACAGGATAGCACTGTCTATGATGACGGGATAATACTGCCAATGATGATGGTGTAAGCACTGTCTCTGATGACGAGATAGCACTGCTGAGGATAACGGGATAGTACTGCCGATGATTACAGTTTAACACTATCATGTAAAGAGGGGAAATTGACATTTAAGAGGATGAAACAGGGAAAATTACCAGGTGGGGAAGAACTAACATTGAAAATGATAAAAGCTGCAAGGGAAGTGGGAATACAATGGTTATACATAGCGATATGGAAAGAGAACAAGGTACCAGGAGATTGGAAGAAGGGAATTATTGTACCGATTCTTAAGAAAGGAGAGTGGAAAAGGGGTATAAATAATAAGGTAATAACACTTATGTAATGGCAATTGAAATGGTCATGAATGAATTGGAAAGAAAACTCAGAAAGGAAAGAATGCAAGTCATGATGTTTGCTGATGACTTGATGGTATGGGGCTAGAAGGAAGAGGAAGCACAGAAACAGTTATAAAAATGGAATGAGGGCGTGAAATAGTGTGGAATTAAATCTAGCGTGACAAAGTTTGAAGTGATGGTAAATGAGTAAGAGGATAAAAAGTAGAGAACGTAAAACATCTTGGAAGCGTGATAGAGGCTAAAGGTGGAAGTAAAGAGAATTGAATTAGAAGATGACAGCAAGGAGATTTGTTCTATAGGTGTGTAAGAGACCTGCTACGGAGAAGAGAAGTTTCTTTGGTGTTTAGAGAAGTACTATATAAGATGTATTATTATTAGCACCGCGTCTTACTACCCGTTCGGGTTATACGCACATATATAAGATGAAATATGTACGAATTGTCACATACGCAGCAAAAACATGGAAAGTAAATGTAAGAGAAACTATGAAAGTGATGACCATGGGAATGAAGTTTGTGAATAACATGTTAGCTGTCATGAAGATATGCAGCATTAGGAATGAAGTTGCTCGGGCAAAAGTTTGGGTACAGACAGTACATGAGATAGTAGAGGAAGCAAGACTGAGATGGAATGCTCAAGTAATGATGATGGAAAGTAGAGAATTCCACAAATAATGATGAAGAGGAAGTATGTAGGGAAAAGGCAACATGGGAGACAAAAAAAAAAGATAGGGGAAGCAGATGACAGAAAGTGTGCAAGTGAAAGGAGAAAAAAGGAAGTGGTTGAATAAGGAAAAGTGTTGGAAGGAAAGAAGAAAATGTAAGCATTTTACTAAACTGTCCCAACCTCAGGCTGGAAACAGTTGATATAATAAACTACGCTTACTTAGGTGGAAATGTCATCGCTTTTAGCTAAAATACAATATATTTTTTTAATCATTTTGACAATGCATACAGGATTATATATTTTGCCCTGTTTGTTAATATATTACATGTTTCTGATAATGATTTTACAAAATTTTGTAATTTCAGCTAATAGTTTTAATTTTATGGCATTTATCAAATAATTTAAAAAGCATACTTAATTTACATGTTTTTTTTTAACTAAATCTAATAATTTTTTGTACCATATAAAATGTAATACTTTCATTACTCTGTGATAATATTAAATTGATAAACTCTTTTTTAAACTGGGGATGCAATCAATATTTTTGTTTAACTTTGCACAGTATATCCCAGGGCGATATGCAAGAATGTCAGTGAATTCTGAGTGGACCGATTTTGTGATCCCAAGTGCAAGCAAACCCATGTTAGTGTCATCTTAGCATCCACTTAGTCAAGTTCTTGTATACGGCCCCTAGTTCTATTAGTTGTTTTTTTTCCACTAATAATTAATTTTGAGTCAATTCAGCTATGCTTTGTAGAAAGTTGTGTATGTGGGTCCATGACAAACTTTTAATTTTTCTTTATTTAAAAATAACACACTAGTTCCAGTATCCATTCAAACTAGCATGTTGTTTTCTCAACTTCAGGATGAATATAAGAAACATAAAGCATTCATTAATACTACTTTAAAATTTTTAATGACATTTCTTCTTACAGACCTAATTTTCGAAAGATCTTTTTTCTAAGAATGAAATTTTGTAGGAACATTGAATTTTGGAAAAAATCTTGACTGTTTAAGCACCTTCAAATGAACCATCCTATAGAGCTAAACTTTTTTGTATTAATTAAATTATATGTCAATATTTTCATATTAATTGGAGAACATTTTAAGCAAAACCAAGTACTGCTGGTGAGGTTAGACATGAAACACCACTGCCCGGGTAGTGGTATGGTAGGGGGAGTGGAAAGGAGAAAAAAGTGTTTATCTTTCTTTTTTTGGTTTAAAATTAATAATCGCCTCTTGGCTTAACTTAGAATACTATAAAAAAAATTAAGGTGTTTAAAAACAAGATGCTAAGAAAGATATTTGGTCCAATAAGGGATGAGGCTACTGGTGAGTGGAAGATATTACATAATGATGAGTGACATACCCTGTACTCTGTATTGTTTGGAGAATCAAGTCTTGTAAAATACTGTGGGATGGTTATGCAGCACGAATGGAAGATTCTAGAACCTTGTTCAGGGTACTGACTGACAAACCCAATGGGCAGATACCATTGAGAAGACCTAGACATAGATGAGAGAATAACATTAGTATGGACCTGAAAGAGATAGAATCTAATAAGGTGGACTGGATATAACTAACTCAAGATAGGAATAGGATGTAATGAGATGAACTGGATATAAATAACTCAAGATAGGAATAAGGTGTAATGAGGTAGACTGGCTAGAACTAGCTCAAGATAGGAATAGGGAGTAATGAGATTGGCTGGATAGAACTAGCTCAAGATAGGAGGAATAGAGTGGAATGTGATGGGCTGGATAGATCTAGCTCAATATAGGAATAGGGTGTAATGAGGTGGACTGAATATAAATGGCTTACGATAGGAATAGGATGCAACTAGGTAGAATGGATAGAACTAGCTCAAGATAGGAATAAAGTGTAATGAGGTGGACTGGATTGAACTAGCTCAAGATAGTGATAGGTAGCATACTTTTCTAAGTGCGGCAATGAATGTTAGCATTCCTAATGCCATAGAATATGTAAGTATATGTGAAAACGGTGAGGAAACACTGGACAATAATGCAATGTAAGTGATAAAGAAGAAAGTCAACTTGAAAGGATAATTAGATAAGTCCATGATAGAAATAAACTTCTTTTCATTTCTTGTCTGTACATATTTGGAAAGGTTTAAAAGTAACTTTTCGGTATGATAACTTTGATATTACTACAGAAAACATATTTACGACTTGATCTTCACTTCGGCGCAAGTGAATTTGCTCTGAAAGAATTTTTGGATAGATAATTGAGATGGGTCCATTTATAACTCTCAAAACTAAATTCATCCATGCATGCACATATGTTGTTAACCTCTGCACAACCCTAAGGGTTTAATGCCTTACCTCACCAACAGTACATAATATACATTGCATGGTCCAAAACATTTGGTGTCATAATGTTTTTTTAAGTAGGTTCCCCAGTTTTGATTATTGAAAATATTTTCACACAACTCAATTTTGAGAAAGCTCTTCATTATTTTATTTTATTTCATTTTCTTGAGTGAATATCCTGGTAAAAACTTTTATCTTACATTGCATGAAATTAATGAAACAATGGTGTTTATTAATGTGATTTTCTAAATCTAAATATTACTGTTGATATTGTAAACACTGTGAAACTCACACTATTAATCGAGTAAAGCAAAGTGTGTGTGTTGAGTGTGTGTGAACCTAACGTAAATGGCATGTGTGGCTGGTACTAACTGCTATCAGCTGGTGAGGAAGTCTAGTACCGGCACTACCTCAGCTAGTTCCTCCAGCTCTATGGAAGGGGAGTACGAGGCAGGGCGGGAGGAAGAGGGACGCAAGTCCGACACTGAAGATGGAGAGACCAAACTCAAGGTAGCACCAGCATGCAATGTTGCCACTTGTGTGAACCACACTCAGCATTGTGTATTTGTTTGCTCTCCTATCCTCCCACTTTCCTTCTTTTTCTAGGTAGGTGGCACTTTTTATTGGGATGTAGACTTGGATGCCTGAAAAATAGTTTTTCTTTGTATTTTTTCAGAGTGTTTTATTAGTTTAATTAATTCATTATTATGTTACTAGACATTTTATGTTGGTTTTTGTTTGTGTCATGAATAAAGACCCCGATTTGTGGTAAATAATATAATTGGATTTCGTCAAATAAAAAGATTGATTTCTGTATACAAAGATAGTGGATTAAATATTTATTTTTTGTTAAAAATGACTTCAAATTAACACTTATATAAGTGGTATGGTGCTACTAATAGAAAAATTACTGCTAAAATTTATATAAATAAACCAACAAAAGAAAGACGATATAAAATATATAATTTAATTTGCTTAAAGATGGTTTCTTTTTCCTGTATATTAACATTTTTGCTTTTAAATTCACAATATGGCCGTTATAATAGCCAGTTCAAACATATATTTTACCAATGTACTTTGGTTGAGGAAGTAATTTTTTGGACTGAGGGAACTTTTATTTTTTTACAAAATTGGCCATTACTCATATTTAAAAGCTCAAGTGGTAATTTTGTGAAAATATTTTATTGCATACATGTATTACACAATTTCAATATGCTACGATTTTGTTTTGATAGCTATTTTATTGTTTTAATTAAAAGTTCATAAAAATATTCTTCACAAAATTTCACAAAGACATGTCTTGCAAAATTCATGACACTCTGAACATTTTATTTATTTGTAACATTTGTGTGGCAGTAAAGTGACTCCATAGTTTTTTTTATCATGCTTTCATTTAAAAAGCAGTATTATCTTTTTGGATGATAAGAAATATTTACTTTACAGCATAAATATTATTTCTTATTAGTTTCAAAGATTACAATAAGTTTAAACAGTGTAATTATGTCTTATTTTCACACGCACAGCTTACACTTTAGGAATAATTATTGTGTATAAAGTATTGCATAATATTATAACCAAACAATTACATTTGACACATTTATTTTACTAAAATCTGCTGGTTTCTCATTGTCTCTCTAACATTGCTATCTAATTAATAGCATTTTCATAAGAGCATTAATAACAACTTTAAAGTGTATTTAAAACAGCAATTTATCTTAAAAATTATAAAGATAAGGTATTCCAACCTGCATTTTTATTAGAGGTTTACTGATGCAGATACCTATGAATCATAATAAGCTGATTATTAGAACATTGGCAATGAATTATTGCTGATTATCCTGCCGATTAATAGGCTTTTATTTTTTAAATATTCATATTAATACAACAAATGCACTGTGTTTTAAATGTATGAAAAAAAGATTGATTCACACACTATAAATTTTAGTGCACAAGACTCAAAAGTAATATAAATGGTTAATTAATGAGTATATAGCACATATTAGATACATACGATTTATTTCCGCTCAACAAGATGCCATATTAAACTAATTTTGCAACTTAAGTGTAAAATGTTTGATTTTGAAATTAAATCTTGTGAATTATATTAAATGTTAAATTATATTTGAAAGAAGGTACAGGAAAGGTGGATAGAAACATTTAAAAAAACGAGCACAATATGATTTTTTACAATGAAAAGACAAACATTGTTCACATTTTATATTGCTGCTATTAGACATTGGCTACCTCTTGAAGAAAATCGATCTTTATCGCCCAATCCCCCGACTTAGGTTTCATTCTATCGGAACTCATCAGGAGAAAAGAAGGGAAAGGAAGTTTGTAAAGGATGATAGGATACGTAGATAGAAACATTTAAAAGGAATAACATAAAGGCCACCCACAGGAAATAGATACCGGATGTGGAAAAAAAAATGCCTATATTAAAAAGGTTTATGTGGTATAGAGCACTAGGCTAAATCATGGTTTAAATTAGAAGGGATAGCCAGCACACTTACCTAGGTGATACTGGAGTAAAAATTGTTTTGATATAACACTAAAAAACAGTCAGCTGTGGACAGTCAACCTTACAGTTCAACCAAAAGCATCAGTCTACTCTCCTGACCTGATGAAGCTGTCTGTGACAGTGAAAGCTTGTCCTTAAAAATGTGTTATGTGTTTTTTAGTGTTATATCTAAACCATCTCTACTCCAGTATCCCCTAGGTAAGTGTGCTGACTATCCCTCCTAATTTAAACCATATATTAAAAAGGAAAACTTTTTTTTTCTTGATTTATTTTAAAGTAATCTTACGCATTTATTTCACAATTTGTTCTAGCTTTCAATATATAAATAAATTATTAGTTTGTAATAGGGATTAATTTGTTCAAATAGTTGAATCATGAGCAACTAATTTCTGTAATTGGTAGTGGTATTTGGCCTTTATTGAATTGGTACATTTCCAATTTTTATTAATATTATTTCTTATTTTAAGTATATAATTTTCTGAAATTATCAATAAATCTAGACAAAAAACTATTATAAAATATGTTAGTAAAATAGGGTGAAGTAACCGACCATAGTGGTCACACGGTTTAAGGTGCTAGTCTCGCAATAGACTGGATTGCTGATGCGTGGCAAGCATAGGTCTCTAAGCCACCTTATTCATTTGTTTCACTATCTATTAAATGCATACTTTAGTTATTGTTTTTTAAATGAGAAAATTATATACCTAAACATCAAACCACATATTTCATATTATATTTTATGCAGCTAAGATTTAAATAGTGATTTCCACAATTTTTAGAATGTTATCTAAATTAGAATTATTAATTTTCAAAAAGGGATTTAGCTATTTTATTTCTTCATTACATACTCTCTTATATAAGATGGTATTGAGTACATTTATAAATAGTTCATCAAACATTAAATATCAAGAAATTTGCAGTATTTTTTTAATTAATTATCTTAACTGTATATAAAATTCCGGTCAAGAAAACTGAGATTAACATCCAAAGGGTTAGTTGTGCCGACCACCTCTATCTGCAGAAGTCGGCACTATATGCGGTGACTGCTTGATTGTGGGCTGACACAATGGAGTATTTCTATGTTATGGTTAATCAAAACACAATTTTTAGTATTTTTATACAAGATAAACGACAAACTCAATTATGAATGGTCAATCCTCTATAAAGTCTGGACTCGCACACACAGGATTATAAACTCTCAAAAGTATACACAATCTGATAGTTTGGCTTATTGTCAGTCTGCTTGACTCTGACTAAAGAGACTAGGGTTTAAATCTCAACTGGCTACTCTAGGGACAAGAGGAACTTGAATAATGTTTTTCCATCTTATTTTTAAATATAGCTTTAAGGTTTATTCTTTTTACTTATTTAGCATAAATTTATTTATGTAATCATGTTTTTATAGTTGTTAAAGCATGCATCTTTATTATTTTATACATCTTTTTGTCTTCAAGTGATTAGATGCACATTTTATGAATGGCTGAAAGATTATAGATGCATGCCTAAAGATAGATTTTTGGTTATCTTACAAAGGCTTAAAATAGATTTGAGGTTTTTACAGCAGCTTAAGCCCATGGAGTATACAGATCATGAAGTGAGATTGAAATACTTTTATTGGAATTTACCAGGGTTTTCAGGCATATGAGAAACAAGAACATCTGTAAGTCAACTACTATCTTCATTTAAGATTCATACAAGATGGACTTTATTTATTAGTGTTTTTCTGATAATTATACACATGTTTGAATGATATCGTCCTTGTTTGTAAATAGAAATTAAAAGATATACATGGAATCATTTTTTTTTTAACTGAACCTGACTAATGAGAAATGTGTTCATTACTTAAATCATACACCTAATAAAAGATTTCCCATAAACTTATATTTTTGCATATTGTATTATATAATTGTCATCTTTTTGTCAAGAATGTTAATATAAAATAGTAAAAATAACACAAATTTATTTTTTAAATCTTTGCATATGAAAGATAATAATGCAGTTTTGTTTTGTGTAGAAAATCTTGGAAAGTAAACAAAATTTCAATACTTACAAAGCATATCAAACTTATAATATTTTATTCTAAATATTTTAAATATACTCACAAATATATATTTTATGTGCTTTGAATTTAAGAGAAATAACAGAATCAGAGAAATCAGAATTGTTGAATTTCATATTGAATAACTCAGATTGAGAAGATGTTATAATCTAATTAAAAACATCATTTAAAAATGGACGGACCTTGACTAACAATAAAAACTAAACTTTAAGCTATAATGGCAGGCGGAATTGTCAAACTGGCTATAGTTACTACTGACATTTCACACAAGTTCTTAGAGAATTTTGGTTGCTGTTTGTTGGTTACTGCTATTTTCTTGTAATAAGAATTTAGTGTTTGTTTACCAAGTTTGGATTATTAGAGGTATTTTATTGTTATACAGTATTTTGGAAGAAGGTACAGGAAAGCTGGATAGAAACATACAAAAGGAAACAAACACAAAATGGCTTTTTCATTCTTTGTTTGGGGGCAGCTTATTTTTGGGTCAATACCATAAGTCATGAGTAGCTATGTTAAGATAATGAATTCATGAAAATTGGTTCTGTGTACAACCTTAACATAAAAAAAACGGGAAAGGGCACTTTAAAATTGTTCTCCAAATTCTAAATACTTTGGTGAGCAAGTCAAAAGTTAAACGCTTATTTTTTAGCACCATATCATACTACCTGTCTGGGTTATACATTTATCTACTAATTATGCGAACGGTTTAAGGAACGAGGAAGATTTTAGAGGAATTGTACTCATTGTGTGTGGAGGTAAAGTGGAAAACCATTCTGGAAAAAAAAAATCACAATACACCAGACTGAGATTCAAACCTTTATCTCCTCGTCATTGGCAGTCTAGTATACTGCAAGAGTAGTCTCTTAAATCATGTAGCAATTTAAAGGTTATTGTAATCAATATAAACTATTATTATTACTATTATTATTATTACCACGTCTTACTACCCGTTTGAGCGCACTTACTTTAATGTGTAATGATAGAGTGATTGTGAGATTAAATGGAGGACCTACAGTTTAACGTGGAATCCGAACCTTGGTTGAGGCCTGGCATTCCCCACATTCACAAGTTGTGATTAATACACGTCTTGTCAGAGGTGAAGGAGGGGTTTGGCAATCAGTTAAATCTGTGCCAGGACCGAGGATTGAACCCTGGACCCCCTGCACAGAAGTCTGACACCTTACCCCTAGACCACCAGGTCACTCATTATAAACATAAAACCAAATGTACGTCAGCACATTTATTTATAACCAAATTAGAAAACAGGACAGTTGATCTACACACCCAACTCACTGATCGTATCTTACTTTTTGGGTAATACTCAACTTGAATGTTTTTAACATATTAAAAATTGTCAGTTATTTTATTTATTTGGAAATTTACATTAAACTATTAAATTGTTATAACTATATAATTACTTTTATGATTGTATCACATACAACATATTTGTAACAGACACACATTGTAGTAATCATCATCATCTTAAGCAACTGTTTCCAGCCTGTGGCCAATCATTTTATTAAATGCCTCCATCATCCGTTATCCTTCTACCAGTCTTTCTCCTTTAATGTCTTCCATTTTTTTCCTTTCATTTGCATACTTTCTGTTATCTGTTCCTCCCATCCCTTTCTTGGTCTACCTTGCAATCTCTTTCCTACATACTTCATCTCCATTTTCTATCTGGTACTCTCTCATTTTCCATCCTCACTCCCTGATTATATCATCTCAGTCTTGCTTCTTTTACTATCTCATATACTCTCTATACCCTCACCCTTTACCAGAGTACTTCATTCCCATAGCCTACACTTTCCTAGACTATTTTACATACACTTCCCATGTTTGTGCTGCATATTTGACAATGGGTATAAGGTACAACACTTCAGAGGCACTTCTCTTCTCCATAGTACGTTTATCACAGATTAAATAACATTATGTGTAGTACTATAGTTGGATAATACACATTATTATATATTTTGAATTAGATTTAACAAACTACTACTTTTCTTCAGTATTGATAGTATCACCAGAAAGTTGGGCTGAAGTGTATTTTTTTAAGGTTTTCTGTTTTATTGAGAGATAGCGGGTCAAAATATCAAAACAACCTTGGTGCTAGTGATAATGCCTAATATATTTTCTACAAAGTCAAAGCCAAAACCGAAACCAGAGGTTTTAAAATATATATACATAGAAGGCTTATACACCCAATTTAAGATTCTTTTATAGGGGTTATTTCTAAAAGAAGTTTATATGCAGCACACTATTATATTATGTTTGAAATTATGTTGTAGATTAACAAGTTATGTTCTGAATACTTTTAATTGTTCTAATTTAATCCACTTAATTTATTTCATAAATATTTTTAAACTATACTTTCCACTTGTTAACTTCATCCATATTTTCTAGAAACCTGTGGGCGGAGTTGCTGTGTTGCCTCCTGGCGCTCTGAGCTTTGGCAAGTCAAAGAAAAAGGACAAGGATAAGCTAGGAAAGGGAAGTGACAATAAAGCCCAGGACAGTGAGGAGGAGAAGGAAAATCGCCACGACAATGATGCAGACACAACAAACGATTCCTTCAACACTTCTGCAGAGGAGAAATCACCTATTTCACTCGCTTTTGGAAAGAAAGACAAGGATAAGAAAGAGAAACGAGACAAGGAAAAGAAGGACAAAGAAAAGAAAGAGAAAAAAGACAAGGATAAAATTATTGAGGGAGACTTGGAGAATGATAAAATAAAAATAAAGGTATGTGTTACAGACATATATTTTATTTTGTAATAGTGAATTTACTCTAAGCTTTAGTAGCTCCAATTTTGATAAAGATTATTTTTATTAATCAGATTCGAGGCAACTTTGGCTGGTTTCTGTTAGTACATAATGTATTATTACAATGCCTGCATTTTCTGCACATTGGCATGGTAGTAAACATTCTGGGTTTTGCATATCAGTTAGTGTTTTATCTTTTTATTATGTTTTATATCAATGATACAACACAAAATATCTATTTTTAGTGTTTGACATGTAGATCTTTGTTTTGATGCATTGTTTTTTGTAATTGTGTTAAGTATATTTCAAGATTATTATGTCTATATCAAAACTATATACATGCAATACTAAAAATAATGGCAATAAATACAAAACAACAATGTTGACATTGGCACACTTTTATATAATGTAATGTCTCTTTCGATACTACTTCATTCCTTACAATTGTTCATATACATTCTACTACTCTCAAAGATGCATTCACCCTTTTGTCAATTTCACCATCCATCCTTCCATTTTTACAAAACATTCTGCCTGGATACACAAGATCATTCCTATATTCTAATTCCATTTATACTAAACTGACAATCATTTCTTGATCCATTCTGCCTGTCACCACATTAAAATGATTAAATGCATTCTGTTAGTCATTTTCACTCTCATTAATATAGCACATTCAAATTCACATTGTCAATTTGTACACCACGTCCTCACAAACATCCCTCATACACTTGTCCATGAATACATTAAACAACCATTGAGACATAACACAACCTCGTATAGCACCCTGTTCAATGTCAAATCATCAACTCTTAACACCCACTCTACTTCTAACATAGACCACCATAGTTACATTTACTGACTATGCATCCACACCATACTCTATCAGAATATTCCATAACATACTACTTTAACACAAAAATAGCCCACACACTTTCCCCAAAAATTTCCTTTAGAAAACGTCAGTTCGACCTATAATCACACTCTTAAATAATATTTAACAAATAATCTTTGAAAATTGCATGTAATTAGATTAATATGTTTAAATAGTTTATAATCACCACAGCAGATGGTGTGTTCTTAACTGCTTAGCTTCAAAAAGTTATTTAAAAATAGATTAAATTGATTTTAACAGTAAATATTTAACTTCAAGCCAACATGGCAGACAGAACTAAATAGTTAAACCCTCTATAGCTGTTCCTACTACTTTTCACAAATGGTTTTTAGAGACGCTTGGTTGCTGTCTGTTGGCTACTGTTATCCTATTGTAATAAGAATTTAGTGTATTTGTTTAATAAGTCTGAAAAAAGGGGTAGATCTTTTGTTGTGACAGTTCACCTTTTACTAAATAAATATTTTTGCTATGAAAATATCACTTTTGAACTCAAAATTTATTTCACAAACTAAATGATATGAAAAAAAGTCATTGTATAAAATTGTATTGTATAATGGCCCAAGTACCTTAATTTTGAGGTCAGAATGACATTATTATTAATAAATAATAAATAATGCACCATAGATAATGACTAAAAGAGCATCTCTCGGCTAATGATTAAGACATAATTATGACCACAAAAAAAAAGTTAAATCTTAATAATAAGACATGTAAACACTAAGAAAGCTCAATAAAAGGGTGTATTTGATTACTTTCGAACTGGAATCATTTTCAGACATAAATATTTTTTTACTTTCAAAGGTATCATATTTTTAGGTTACGGCCTATATTTGAGGGCAGCTTATTTTTGGGTCAGTACAGTAATCTCTTCACCCTATCGTAAACTTTATACACATCAACTAAATACAACAATAAACTTTCTTCCCTTCTACCATACTTTCTCAATCACTCCGTACAATGCAAAATATCTAGTCAAGCACCAAATTTTAGAATTTTTTGCCATTGGTAGAGACTCTATGCTAAGTTAAATAAATATTTGAATTTTAGTCATAAAAAATTGAATTTCGGTTAAAAAAATTCACATAAAAAACTGCATCCTACAGGTCAGTTTTTAACACCTGAAAAAATCACAACAAATATCTTTTTTTACAATATTTAAAAATAATTTCAGTAAAAAAGATTTCTTTAGATTGGCAAACATTTGAAAACTATACTTTTTAAAGGCCTACAAAATAAAATATGGCCCTAGACATTTTCATAGATTTTTTTAATGAAAATTATTATTTAATCCTGTTTTAAAAGTGAGTATAAAATTAAAGTTCTATAATATCCCAGACTTGGTAACAAGACACTAAATTCGTATCGCATTATATTAGCAGTAAACAACATACAGCAACCAAAAGTCTCTAAAAACATATCAAAAGTAGTAGTTAAAAACATATCAAAAGCAGCGGCAGTAGTAGTAGTAGTAGCAGCAGCTGTATCCAGGTATGCGTATAACCCAAACGGGTAGTAAGACGTGGCACTAATAATAATAATATATCCAGGGTGTCTACCATCCGAGAAAATCTGGGAAAATTGGAATTAGACAGGAATTTGAAGTGGTCGAGAAAAAATGGGAATAAGTCGAGAATATGGTAGATTAAAAAAAAATATGGGAAAATGTTTTATTCAAATATGAAATATAATAATCATTAAATTAGTAAATTACAATGGGATTCAGACTGTCTTTTGTTTTTATGTATCTGTGTAATAAATTTTATAATTCCTAATAATTAATACAATTTAAAAAAATTGTTTGGATCTTAAAACTTATTATTATTCATAAAATATATTAACAAAAACCATGGGGTGGGGGGACAGAAGGGTGTGGACATACTTTTGAGTCGGGGAATTTTAGGAAATGATCAGGGAAAATCAGGAAAAAAGTTAGGAATTTCATTGGTCAAGTTGAGTAGACACCATGTATATAAGGTTTGCCTATTTTATTCTGTCAGCCATTTTGGCTTAAAGTAAAACGTTTGTTATTAAAGTCAATATACATCTATTTTCGAATAAATTTTTTTAAGTTAAGACGTTAATAGTTGCCTGTTGCGGCGATTATAAACTATTTCGGTATACATCAATATATTTACACACATAACAGTCCTCAAAGGTACAATATTTGCTATGTTTTATCTAAGGGTACGATTATAGGACACCTAGGTTTTATAAACAAATCTTTAACTAGAAAACACAAATTTTATTTTAAAATATTAGTATTATTAAGAAATTGTGAGAGAACTCTGATTTTTAGTATAAATATCTTAATTGTTTTATTTTATGAACTCAAAAATATGTAATAATGATTTATTTGAACTTGAAACAAGTCTTAGTTCTCTTGAAATGGATTTTTCAAACGATTCATGATAACACTTTTAGTGGAAATTTGGTGTTCCTACTTTTTGGGTATAATTACATTCAATTTGCTGCGCTTCAGACCCCAAATGGGTTGAGCTCTTCTTTCACACAAATGTGATAAGATTACCTCTAAAATGCTGCCTTCCTTATCCCTACCCCATTAGGGTATTTATCATATAAGGCTTATAACCTAAACAGATAGTAAGACAAGTTATAACAAAAATTGCTGTAGGTGGTTATTTCAATGAGTTTTTCCTGATTTACATCATTTTTCAGTGGCTTTACTGTGATATATTTTTTAAGTGCTAATATTTCGCAGAATATAGTTAGGCTTTATTTCTTTTTGCACCAAATTGTTTTGAGTTATTATTTTTCAAAATATTACCTCGCATACAACTAACCGAAAAATTATATACAATATTACACACCAACCAAAATTGCATCAAAGTCCATTTCTTAGAACAAGTGATTTATAAATTATGAATTTTTGGTTAATTGTCGTTGTAGTACTTTTAAATATTGTTAAATGATTTCACAGTCTTATGTTAAATAATGTATAAAACCACACTGTATTAATATGAGTAGGCTTATTTTTGATCACCTAGTCAAGTAGTGTGTTAATGATGGGAGAAGATGAGTTTTTTAAAATTATTGTCATGTTTTAACTTTAAAGGATTTTTTTTACCTTTTTATTTTTAAATTCTGGTTTTGTAACAGTTGCATGGATGATCAACTTCATTAAGTTTATTTGGTTTAGTTTAGATGTATTGTTTAAGTTTTTGACCTGTTTTTAATTTGTTTTTATTCCCTTGTTTAGATACACCACAAGTCTAGTATTTAAAATATTGTGTTGCATGTTTTTGTTTTATTTTTTGCATGTTATTTCTGCTTCTTTTGTTTTTTTACAAATAGAATCCTGGATTCTTTTTCGGCAAAGGTTCACCAAAAGATAAGGAGAAAGACAAAAGTAATAAGGAAGATGTTAAAGGAGATAGTAAGGATTATGACAAGGGTTCTGGGTTCTTTTTCGGCAAAGGTTCACCTAAAGATAAAGATAAAGACAAAAGCAATAAGGAACAAGAGGTTAAAGGAGATGGCAAGGAATATGACAAGAATTCTGGATTCTTTTTCGGAAAAGGTTCACCAAAAGATAAGGAGAAAGACAAAAGTAATAAGGAAGATGTTAAAGGGGAAAGCAAGGAATTTGACAAGAGTCCTGGGTTCTTTTTCAATAAAGGTTCACCAAAAGATAAGGATAATGACAAAAGTAATAAGGAAGAAGATGTTAAAGGGGATAGCAAAGAATTTGACAAACTGAAGCTAAAGAAGGAAAAAGAAAGTAAAGATAAAGGAAAGAAGGACAAAGAAAAAGGGGAGGATGGTGAAGTAGATACCAAGGAATCTGAAAAGCTTAAAGCAAAGAAGGAAAAAGAAAGAAAAGAGAAAGAAAAGAAGGAAAAAGAAAAGCTAGAAAAGGAAAAAAAAGAAAGGGAGAAGAAAGAAAAGAAAGAAAGAGATAAGTTGGAAAAAGAGAGAAAAGAAAAGGAAAAGAAGAACAAAAAGAAGGGTGGTAAGGTAAAGGAAGGAGAAGAAGGCGAGAAGGACAAGTCTTTTGAAACGGAGTCTGACCTTTCTTCAGCACAGACAAGTCCTGAAAAAAATGAGTCTGGAGTAATTAGCATTAAGGGTAAAATATCTCCTGCCGGAGGGGGCCCTCCTCAGGGCTCTCCTCAACTTCCTGGCTATACACGAGAGTATGATTACGAGGAAGACAGTGGCACTCCAACTCGAAAATTTTTGCCACATGGACATGGCTTCTCTTATGAGGAAAGCGAGAGACAAAATCAACTTTTGGCACAGCAACAAGGGGATGATAATAGTCTATCCCCTAATAGTGGTAAGCGGGTCACTGGCCTGGCATTCAATTATGCTCCTGGAGAAGACAAGAAGGTGGCGGAGAATGCAGAGAAACGCAAAACTGCTTTAATTGTCGGGGTGGATAAGGATAAAGGGGCAACTCCGGCCAGTATCCGGACACCAGGTTTAGATTATGTGGAATCCGCTGCCAGGAAGGAACAAGCCAAGGGCTGGGCAGGACCCCATGCGGATGGACAGTTTGATGGAAGCAATATCTCACCTGGGGCAAGAAGGGCGCTTGATATGCGTTCAGGAGGAGCTTTTCTTGCAGGGCAACAAGGTGAGCAAGGCCCATATGGTCCTAAAAGTCCTACCGGTACGGATCCCTCAAAATATAAAGATGGTATTGGGAACAGAGGTGCTAGCTTTCCATATGGTTCAGGCAGACCAGACGATGCGTCTTCAACAGGCTTCCCATATAGCTCTGGTTATGAGGACAGTGATACATTGAAATCAAGTGCAGCTCTAATAGCCAGTGAGTCATTAGGATACCCTGGTACCTTTGCAGACCAGAAAGGAAGTTTTGGTGGAGGAACAGGGACTTTCACTGAAGGAACACCAACCGGTAACCGAACATTTATGGGTGTGAGTCAACCAAGTGGCTATAAAGACTACACCTCTGGAAGGACTGGCAATGAAGGTAACCAAGTGCTGATAGGTTCTGGTAATGATGTCATTAGGCCAGCCAATGCTGCGGCTATGGGTGGAGTGTTCATGTTAACTAAGACCAAAGAAGACTCTGAAAAGCAAAGAGGTAACAAATTACACTCAGGATCAGAAAGTGATGGAGAGGAGGGTTCAAGCAGTGATGACTTGTCAGACTACGCAGAGGGTAAAGGGGAGACGGTACGAGATCTAACTGGTGCGGCGAAGCTAAAAATACCAAGGTCATCAAAACATACTCGACATGGTAAAGATGGAAATGAGGATCCTAAAGGTGTTTTGGCTACAGGAGGGTCTGCTCCCAAGATTGTGAAGACCACAACAAAACAAACCGTTGTGAAGGACAAGGAAGGACTGACTCAAAACATTGAGGAGAAGGTGGAAGACTTGGGCACTGGAGCTTTTACTGTCTCTACACAAGTTAATAAGGTGATGTATGCAATTCTTTTTTCTCCAGGGCTCTTTTTCATAATAAATTCTATGTCACTGTGATAAACTAAAGGCAGGTCTTAAAGCACGGAGGTGGGAGCAAGGGGGCATTATCAATATGTTAAAATCACATTGACTATCTGATATTTAAAATTATTAAAGCTTGATTATTTTTTTATAAACTTTTACAAACATTGGAAATTCTATTTTGAGAAAATGCCCTAAAGTAAACATTGTATACATGTTTGTTAAAGACGAATGCAAAAGGCACTTTATTTCATACATATGATTTTAATAAAAAGTAATAAAATCTTCTAGTTTAGAGCTATTTCATATAATTTAGTTTGAGTTTATTTTTTTAGAGTAAGCATGTGTTGTGGATATATCTAAACAATTGAATTAGTGTATCTGTCTGCATGCCATCAATTTGGGTATATATCAAACATATTAAGTCCTATGTATTATTTAATTTAATTTTCAAGAATGATATGATTTTAGATATGTTTCTAAGTTAACTCAGAATGCTATGCTTGTTTTCTATTTTTGATAGATTCAATAATTTGTTTTAATTTTAAATACACTAAATCAAGGCTTATCGTGAAATATAAGTTTAAAAATATATATTTTTAAATAATTGTATACATACAAAATTATAGTTGAAATAGAGACTAAAAAAAATCAGACTAGGTCCAACTTTAAGTATATAAATTATTTATTGCTGTTAATATAAATTTGAAAATCCTGTACAACACTTCATTACACTTAAAGGGTGCTTCACATAGCAGGCAGGGTTGTTATAATTTTACCCAGCCTAAAAAAACCACTTGGGTTTTATTTTTAAAAAACCTTGTTATATTTTGCATACAAAGGAATTGTCTAAAAAAAAATTTTAAATGGTTAGTCATTCTGTTGAAAACCTATTGGTTCCCACCAATAAATAATGCTTTTATTTTTATATTATGTTATACACAGGTTTTGAAATTACAGAATTTATACAATAGACTAAGCTATAAAATATATTTGGATTGGTTAAACAAAATAATATGTTCAACTAGCAACTCACTTGGGATAATATGATTTTAAGGTACCTACACTGTATTAATGCTAGACCCAAGACATAATACTTTGTCAAAAAAGCAAATGAGATAGCAAAAGTTCTTACCTTTTATCTGTAAATAAACAACGCAATTTCAAATCAATTCTGCAGCTGGCTTGCCAGTAATTTTATGCATAGTCTCCTCTCCCCCTTCCAACCTCTTTATATTCCTTCTACTTTTTTTTAACCTGCTAACTTATACAGTATTGTTGCCAAGAATTACATTGCCGCATTATTGTTTTCCTTTATTATGTCTCTAATTACTTTTTTCCTAACTATATTAAAATTAAATTATGTTCATCTGGATCCTGAATAATTAATATATTTGAATCATGGGTTTAACCAGATAACATACATAATATGTTGAACTAAACCACAAAAAAAACAATATAATCCAACTGGGTTGGGTAGTTCTTAAATAGCTTGGGTAGTAGGTCTCTTACACACCTCTAGCACAACTCTTCCTGCTGTCCTCAGCTCATTATATCCTCTCTATTTCAACCTTTTACCTCAGTCACGCTTATAAGATATTTTACGTTCTTTACTTTTCTCCGTTTTCTTTCTTGTCCAAAATAGAAATGTGCCCAAATAATTTTAAAAATCAAATTCTAATTTTTACCATATTAAAAATTGTTTATGAAAAGGTAAAATTAGCTTATTTTCAACAATATTTCATGCAAAGTGTCGCAGTTCTGAGATCAAAGTAAATGGTTAGAAACATAAAAACAACCTTCCTCTCACAAATAAATTATTTTTTTAAAAAGAGGCACACATTTGAGCTGCCATTTCCATAAGAAATACTATAGTGTAAATTATTTTCAAGTAGATTACTTTCTTAACATGCTAATGGTTTTATTTCTTACACGGCACTATTATAGAGTTTAGTGTACTATTATTAAAGATAAACTAATAAGGCCTGGGGGTCATAAGCTATTATTAAAAGCTTGTAAAATAACACATATAGTGTGTATTTTTTAATTATCTATATTGTGTTAGTAATTTATGATGGTGTGTTCAGGCGGAAGGCTTAGACGATAGCGGCAGGTCACCGTATGTAACAGCTACTGCAGTGACAACAAGAACTGCAACAACGCACGAAGACAAAGAGAAGAATGCAAAGACAAGTCAGGTATTTGTGCCCATTTTGGTGGTGATCTTTATGAACTTTATTTTGAAATTTTTATTATTATTTGCAATGTAATTTCCAGCATTGTGAATGTTTTTAAAATTGGAAAGTTTGTGTGTGTATATAATTTGTTATTTCTTAACTTTAAATGTGTTTTACATTCACGATTTCTTATGCATATTAAAGGCAAGGTGAATTTCTAAATGTATTAAAGTTATTCCAGTAAAAAAATCTATTCTTTTCATAACATGTTTGCTGAGTTATTAAATTCAAATTTAAAACACATCGAGTAGATATAGTAAAGGTAAACTATGGATGTAGGATGATTTAATAAACTATTGCCTGTGTCAAGGTACTGAAACCTAAGGATTAAATTACTGTATTATATAAACTTTAGTAAATATTGAAGGTATGCATGCATGCAAACCACTTAGTGTAGCTCTTTCATATGGGAAAAAAAAGTTAATTTACTAAAATTAGTTTAAGCTACATTTTTTATAAATTGAGCATATTTGGATGGTTGACCCAAACTTGTATTTCCATAAATGAATGATAGGTTAAGTAATTAATGTGTCAAGAATGTTTGCCATTCGTGCACACAAACATTAAAAGTAGTCTTGGGTTTCTAAGAAATAATCACAGGAAAAATAGTTTGTGTAGAAATTATCTTTGGTTTCTGAATTGCCTTTATTTAAAAAAAGAAATATATTTACCTCATTTTACATGTAGCATGATGCATACATGTTAATAAAGACTTACAGCATGGTTTATCGAATATGAAACATGAAATAATGTTTTTAAAAACCTTAGAAAAATGCAAGAATTTTCAAATTGGTTTTGACAAGTAGCCTAGCAGTTGAAATAATGAGAAATATAATTACAATAATGGTATTGATTGAATTCAAAACAAAATAGATTAAGTAACTTTAGTTGGGAGTAATATTAGTCTAGTTCTTTATTAAATGTGTTTTTCTGTATCAAAATAACAAAAATGTAAATGAAGTTTTTTAAACACATGGGATATAAATAACATAATTAAGGGATTAAATATCAAGATAGTTTGTGGACAATCTATGTGCATTCTCGTAGGAATAGATTGAGCAAAAGTGTAACTAGCAGGGATTTAAAACCAAGCATGCTAACATCACAGGTCACTTGGCCATTGCCATGAATGCAATGTGCACTGAAATGTTCCTAGATCTGTGTGTTTACCAAGCAAGTCTTCCTACCTTTCAACATTACTTTATTTGTAAATTGTTCTTAACTCCATCAAATTATATTTTATATTAATATTTAGATTATGATATAAAATGTTTATTTTTGCATAGGTTGAAGAAAAGACAGTGGCACACACAACGACAACTAGCGCCACTCGACAAGAACAGCGAGTGGTGACTCAGGAAGTTAGAGCCACCTCTACTGTTTTGGGAAATGATTCTCAGGTGAGAGGACAAGAGTAGACTTGTTTTGCCTTGGCTTCCGAAGCATGTTGAAGGAATTTGTTTGTTTAACTTGATCAGTATCTTATTCTTGAATGTATATTTTAGTAGAGGACTTTTGTTTTCAAATATAATTTATTCCTAACAAACTCTTTGAAGTTTGATATAAAATATTTATTGCATGAGAAAGTAAAATACTTCGGTTGGACTGCCATATAAGGAACCTTTGACTTCAGCTTAAAAATTCAGGTAAAAATAAAAAATAAAAAGTAATTTGAATACAGAAGAATAACAATTTTATACAAATAGTAAAAGGATTTATATAGACCTGTGTAGATTGGAGAATAATAGGGGTCTGTAAGCTTGTTTTTTTTATTCGAGTTTAACTCGAGTCAAGTATTTCTAAAAGTTCCCAAGTTCGAATATATTCATAATTTTAAAATGTTATGAGTGTATATTTGTTTATTTTAAATGTAAATGGTGACCTGGTGGTCTAGGGGTAAGGTGTCAGACTTCTATGCTGGCGGCCGGGGTTCAATCCTCGGTCCCGGCAAAGATTTATCTGAATACCAAACCCTTCCTTTACCTCTGACAAGACATCTTGTGAATGTGGGGAATGCCAGGCCTCCACTGTGGTTCGGATTCCACGTTAAACTGTAGGTCCTCCATTTCATCTCACAATCACCCTACCATTACACATTAGCATAAGTGCGTATAACCCGAACGGGTAGTAAGACGCGGTGCTAATAATAATAATAATAATAATCAACCCAACCACCCATCGCAAAATAAAGGTTAAAATCAGCCAAATTAAACCATCTAGACTCATATTATTGTTTGAAAATCAAATCAATCAAAATTTGAGTGTCTTTTAGTTATTTTTAAAAGTGTTGTTGGAATTGGTTAAGTTTATAAAAAAACATGTGAAATAAATAGATTATGGCTTTGGTGCGGACTGACAACTCATAGCTGACTTCCGACAGTCAACATTTAGGTATATACCTAAATTTTGACTGTAAAAAGTGACAGTTGCTGAACACATGTTTTTGCAAATCATCTGGTTCAGCGTAGGGATATGTAATTTAGTTTGATAACTTTTTAAAGCTATCTGAAGTCAGCTGTGAGCTGTCAGTCAGCACCAAAGAAGCCATGGGGCTACTGTAGTTATCCATTGATCAACTTTAATCATCATTGAAGGATTATCATTTATTTTAATAAGAAAACAAAAATAAAAATACAAAGGGATATTTTTAATAAAAACTAAAACAACATGCTTAACAATTAAACATACATTGGAAATAGTGAACTCAATAATGCCTAAGTATGTTTTATTATCATTTTCTTATATCCATTAACTATCTTCGCATAGAAAACAAGAAATATATTCAACTCTTGTGATATATCAATTTCTGAAAGTACATGCTATTTAAAACACAAACATATTTTCGACTGATATGTTCATTCTCATTTTATAAGGCAGGACTACGTTTGTATATTTTTACAATTACTTCAATAACATATTTTTAAAAATGATAAACTCTTTGTTAAAATCACTTTAAAAACAAATACTGAATTATCAAGTCGTTTTTTGATTCTTAAAACTCGAGAGTGCTCACTAAGTGATCAGATTATATGAATCGATATACAATATGTAGGCCGGTAGGCATAAATAAAGAGTTTTCATGAAACCCAACAAAATGCTTAACTTAATAATCGTATGCAATAAATTGGGGTTCTTTGCATATGTGTAGATAATTAAACCCAGTTGGGTAGTAAGAATTAACAGTATCTTTATTTTAATCATCACACTAGCGAGTAAAAACAATATATGTCATGGTGGCCGACTTTGTATCGTTTGTAATGTGTTCTTATTTCTGTTTAAAAAAAAGCCATAATTTGTTTTATTTATTTTGAGTTTATTTGTAATTCTAGTTTTGATTTTCATTTTCAAAATACTTACAAGATTGTTTGTGAGAGGAAAGTTTTAGAAGTGAGCATGTGCCGAATAGGTAGAGTCCAAGTTTCCCATAAAGGGGGAGGGTAGGATACTAGGCACGTAAGATTTTACACACCTATAATTTTTGTTTATATATTAAAATGATTTTAATCATGCTAATCTCTTTTGTTTGGCAAAATAAATATTACAGATTAAGTTGTGTTTTTCATCTAGGTCTAATTGTATTATATTTGGAAGAAGGTATAGAAAGGTGGATAGAAACATATAAAAGTGGGGACGAACACAATATAGCCTTTACAATGAAAAGAAGAACACACATTACACTTTACACTGCCGCCAATGGACAAAGAGGTAATGGATGTCTCTTAAAGAAAATTGATCATGACCGTCCAATCCTCTGATCCAGGTTTCATTCTATCGGAACTCATCAGGGAGGAGTATGAAACGTGCAACGCAACTTTATAAAAGAGAAAACAAAAAATTTTGGACTGGGCGGTGACGATCAATTTTCTTTAAGAGGCAACCATTACATCTTGGTCCATTGGCAGCAGTGTAAAGTGTGAACTGTGTTCTTCTTTTCATTGTAAAGGCCATATTGTGTTCTCCCCCCCCCCCCTTTTATATGTTTCTATCCACCTTTCCTATATTTCTTCCAAATATAATACAATTACCTCATAAGTGAAAAGAGGTTTTCCTTATAGAGTTATATCATGTAGGTCTAAGTAATTTTTTAATTCAAAATATTATGCTTTGTTTATGGGGTGAAAGATTCGACCATCAAATCCATTAAAACGCCGAATCTCGAATACTTATCAGGATTCAAAAATTCAAGTGGCCCATCTCTAAAAAACACAATTTTCAAATAATAACAAGACTAAAAAAATAGGGCCCCTAATAAAAAGAAATTAAAATAGTTTCAACACTAATTTCTTTAAGGGCATTAAAATTAAACCAACAATTAATTTTCCTCTTTCCCTAGATGGGCTTTCTTCATCAAATTTATTCTTAGTAGTTGATTTTTCCTTTTTCTTTAGTTTTATCAATTTCCTTTATTATAAAATTATCTAGCCATTGGGCCACCTCATTTTTAAACATTAAATAAAGAATCAATCAATCTTATTTTCTTCAAAAACTTCCACAGTAACACATTGTTTTGAATTTTCAGAAATATTATTTTTTATATTAATGTGTCTTCATTTGAAAAATATTTCCTAAAATTCAAAACAATGTGCAACTGTGGAAGTTTTAAAAAGTGTAAGAAGAAATAGAGAAGTGTATTGGTTTATATCTAGGCATAACCTAACTATCCTTTCAGGTTGGCTTCCTTATTGTCGAATGTTTCTACAATGTCTTGATAAAAAGTTAATAAAAGGGACATTTTAATAAGCTAATATTTTCCCAAAATATGCCCCCAGTAACTTCATTTACCCTATAAAAAAATAGTAATAGTAAAAAGTTAAAAATTTGAAGTGTTTTGTGTTTCATTTATTATTCTTTTTTGTTTTCTTCTGTTCCATTTCCATTTCTCTATGCGCAGTTGCACATGCGCGTTGTACGGGCTCTCATTATAAATTATTTTATTGATGAATTTACTTCAATTCAATTCAAATGCTTATAAAAGTTGATGCTCATACTTTGAAATTAAAAATAATGTTTCTAGCAAACAATATAAAATATTAAATGCTTTTTTAATATAAATGTGGTAAGTTTGGTAAAGTATGTATTGCAATAAATAAGATCAACATTGATTTTAGATAGGTTAACCAACATAATACTATAACTAAATAGTAACTAAACTAGTGTTAGTTTTGTAGCTTAACATATTAATTAGTACGAGTTTTAAATATCTTAAGTTTGAAAACATTTAATATAATAATTTATTCTGGATAGTGAATTTTTAATTTAACATAGATTATTATTTTAGAAAGGGACCAGGTAAAAAAAGTAAAACGAATCATTCAATTATATAGTAATCTTCTTAGCTATTTTTTATTTTCATTCCTTTGTCATGGTAACACTAGTAAACAATTTCAATCAAGTATAATTCAAAATGGACAGCAATGTTGATTAAACTTAGCAGTCGAAAATGGTTTTAAAGCTCTATTATGTTATTAATGTGAAAATCTATATCAATTTTAACACTTTGTTAAGTAACCAAATTATATATAAGGGGATATACCGATATTATCTCATTTAAATAGCCTATGCTTACTATTGTGTTTTAAAAATTGATTATTAAGTACATCAAGTGAAAGCTCGAAAATAATAAGCCTACAAAACTTTTAATCTTGATCTCAAGATTAAAGGACGAGCTCGGCTCGAAATTCGAGTATTTGCAGAGCCCTAGAGAATAACAGTATCACAAAAAAGGACCAAATTTTATTAATATTTTAATATGATTAATTTACTTGGAAAAAAGTGTTCTTTGTGTTTTTTATGATGTAACCAATAGACATAACAAGCAAAATATAATTTATCTGAGACACCAAGCCTTAAGCAACTAACTCCTTTTTAAATTTAATTTTAAATACTTTCACTTTAAATAAAGTTGTACATTTATCAAGATTCAAGATTAAAAAGAAAATATAAGTTTCAAATTTTAGAAGTATAAGATTTTGCCCATATCTATTTCTTTATATGACACTGTGTCTTACTATCTCTCTTATAGTTAAACAACATTATTATATCTATATGTTCAGTCATATATTTTGTAACTGTCATTTTCAGAAGAGACAGGTTTAGTTTTGACATGTGTAAGACTAAAATATTGATCACTTTGTTAATGTTAACTGCTCACAATTGGTGTTTTGAAAGTTTCTTATATGGCATTCTAACTGCATTTTATGAAATGCTGTTAGCTACTGTGTGTGTTTTAAAAAAAAATAGTATTATGCATCATAAAAATAAGTGTCTAAAATATTATATTAAAATATAATATTCCTTATGTGTTAAATAAATCAAACTATTGGTTTGTTTTTTGTTTTTTATAGTGCTTTACTTTTAGCCAAAACTATTCCTAAACACATTTGTATACTCTAATATTTTATTTTGAATTGCAAATTATTTAAACAAATGTTAAAAAATGCCATTCACGAGACAAACCTATCAATTGGAATTTAAAGTACAGTATAGCACCTATAGTTTAATTGCTTCCATTCTGCTCCTCTCACTTGCACACTTTCTGTTATCTGCTCGCACCCCGCCGCCTCCTCCCCCATCCTCATTTTCTTGGCCTTCCTTACAGTCTTTTTCCTACACACTTGAATGGTATCTTGTAAAAATCCCTTTTGTCAATATTTTGCAAAATTGAGTTGTCTACACTGGTTCATAGATCATCATGTTCTGTATCTTTTAGATCATAAGAGTTTCTCACTAAAACACCATTTGTTCGTGATACAGACGGTTGAAATAACCCCAATTTTGCATAAAGCCCACATGTCAGTACAGTTTTATTTTAAGAATCTCACTTGTCATTGACATAAGGTGTTTTTACCGGAAAGAAAACATTTGAGGTGTAGTATAAACATGGATGATCAGTTAGTTCTCTAATGACCGGCAGCTTCCTGCTGATAATGTAAATATTTCATTAAAACGAAATGAAATTTGCAATGAATAATTATATTTAGACTAAAACATTATTAGGATATTTTTAGTAAAAATATTATCCCAAACACATCTTATGTAAAGTTCGTTCACAGTAGGAGTTTACCTGGGAAAAAACTTTTTTCCCTACCAGAAATCTATTATATAGTAGGATATTGGTAAGAAAAAAGACCTTTCAGAGGTAAACTCCTCCCGTGAATGAAGTATAACAATATTTCTGCAAAAATACCAAAAGTCAAATATTTCTGCAAAAAACCCATATGTCAGACATAAATTATTTATTTAAAGACCCATAAAGCTAAATATATGTTAAAGTGATATATTCAAACTATGTCCAGAACGATTAAGAATACCCTAAAAAATAATCCAAGCATTTACTGTAATAGTATCAAAGATGGACAGTTTTTCGTTCCTCCTGAAAATTACTCAAAGTGACATAATTGTATTATATTTGGAAGAAGGTATAGGAATGGTGGATAGAAACATATAAAGGGGACGAACACAATATGGATTTTACAATGAAAAGAAGAACACAGTTCACACTTTACATTGCTGCCATTGGGCAAAGAGGTAATGGTTGCCTCTTAAAGAAAATTGATCATAACCGCCCAATCCCCCGACCTAGTTTTCATTATATCGGAACTCATCAGGGAGGAGTGTGAAACGTGCAACACAACTTCCTAAAAGAGAAAACAAAAAACAACAAAGGAATAAAATGGAAAATTGTAAAGAATGATAGGACACATAAATAGAAACATGTAAAAGGTATAACTTAAAGAAAAACACCTATTTAGGAAGTTGTGTTACCCGTTTCACACTCCTGCCTGATGAGTTCCGATAGAATGAAACCTAGGTCGGGGGGGGATTGGGCCGTGATAATCGATTTTCTTTAAGAGGCAACCATTAGTTCTTTGTTCAACGACAGCAATGTAAAGTGTGAACTGTGTTTTTCTTTTCATTGTAAAAACCATATTGTGTTTGTCCCTTTTATATGTTTTTATCCACCTTTCTTATAACCTCACTCTTTCTCGAATAACTTCATTCCTAGCTGTTGTATTCTCTTCAATCACACTTCCAAGATATTTTACATTCTGTACTTTTCTCAACTCTACTCCATCCAACTTTATAGCTTTACTAGGTCTTCTTACCCTCTTCTTTGTCATTATTGTCACTTCACACCACGCCATGCTAAATTTCATTCCATTCCTGTAGCTGTTCCTGTATTTACTCTTCCTTCTCCTCACACAGCATCTAGTCATCAGCAAACACCTTGGCCTTCATTCTTACTTCCCCTTAAATTTCCTTGCCACTTTATTCGTGACCATTTCCATTACCATTACAAATAGTACTGGTGAGATATGCTTAACTCCATTTTTTATCTGGAACCACTCGGTCTTCCCCTTCACACAACTCATGCTATCCTCGTACCTACTCTTTACTCTTATTACAACTCCCCTTTCCACTTCTATCCTCTTATATTGCTTTACAGTCTTTATTTCTAGCCACACTCTCATTTGCCTTCTCTGCATCCATAAATACAATTATCAAGTCCTTCTTTCCATTAGCTGTCATATAGTGAAAATCAAGTGTTTTATAGACCTCTGTTCCCTTCCTTCCATATTCTTTTACATTGGCAAATCAGTGTTATTCACCTATAATTCGTACACCTTTTCTTTATTCCTAGCTGTCTTCAAAATTGGAACTTTAATTCCCTTCTTCCAGTCACCTGATACCCTGGTTTCCTCCCATATCACTATCTAAAACCATTGTATTCCCAATTCTTCTCCAGATATTATAATTACCACAGTTATTTTGTCCACACCTAGTGCTTTTTCTGGTTTCATTCTTTTTTATACATTCTCCACCTCTTATGTGGGACTAACTCCCTCCTCTCCTGCTAATTGTTCATAATCCTCTGCTTCACTTTCATTCCCCTCTTCTTCTCCTGTCTTCATCCATCATTACAACTTCTTGTCTTTTCTCTCTCCTCGTGTTTCTTACCTGGTTATATAACACCTTACTTCCTTACACATACCTTTCCAGCATCTCTGTTCATTTGTCATTGGGAAGACAATCAAAGAAATCGAGCTTTTTGTGGGGTTGCTACCCCCAAGCCAAATATGTTCTGGGACATTACCTGGGCAACTGCTTGCAAATTTGCTGACACTAAAAGATATTTAGAGTGGTCATTACCTGGAAATATTTTTTTAAATTAGATTCTTTTATTGCAGTGGTTACCAACCTGGGGGGCGCAAGGCACTTCCCAAGGCTACATGGGAGAGTTATTAAATAATGTTAAAAATCGGTTAATAAATGTAGACATTTTTTATTTCATTCCCTTTTTCAAATTAAGATATTTTTTTTTTTCTTGCAGTTTTGGAGACACTGGTAATAATTAATAAATTAGGTGACCAGCCAAATGTAAGATACTTGTGTGTATGCACCTGTTTAATTTCAAACTCGCAAGACTCAGATTCTTTCACATTCAGATTTGGTCATGACCACCTTGTTTTGTTAAACTGTAAGCTTGTTTTGGCTGATGGAATGTTGGCTTAATGATTGTGTTCTGGCATGCATTGGTTGTGTCAGGTACTTTCTAGGCGTTCTAGCACTTCTAGCACAAGTTCCAATGACTCTGGGACACCCATAGATCTAGATGAGCAGCCAGGCGCTGCTGGTTTGTTCTATACCAATGGTTCCACTCATTACAAGGTAAGAGTTTCTCCGTCCATCTTACTCTGCTTTTGAATGGTCTGCCACTGTTAATTTTAAAATGTACTATTTATTTATTTATTTCACTTTAACCACAACATACTTTACTCATTAGTACCTAAATATCTACCTATGGCTTTTTTATTATTATTAAATAGTGAGTAAACACATTCATATTATTATTTTTTAACTCAGTCTCTTTTCATCCCAGCAAAAATACAATTAAAATATTGATAAAATCTTTGTTTCTTTAAATAAAGTTGTGTTTGACCTCTCCAGGCAGTCATTTTAAGTTTGTATAGAGATATAATAATTATTCTCTAATATGTTTTATTGATTATGTTAGGGCTGCCACCAGATTTAAAAGTCCTATTTTAGGCATGAAAAAACCCTGTTATATATTATTTTTCTATATATATATATATTTGGAAGAAGGTACAGGCAAGGTGAATAGAAACAAAATATTGCTTTTACTATGAAAATAACATGCTTCACACTTTACATTGCTGCCATTGCACAAATAGATAATGGCATTATTTAAATTGTCCAGTGGCAGCAAAGTAAAGTGTGAACGTTTAAATGCTTCCATTGGACAAAGAGGGAATGGCGCTCTTTTAATTGTTCAATAGCAGCAAAGTAAAGTGTGGCCTGTGTTCTTTTAAATGCTGCCATTGGACAAAGAGATACTGGAGTTCTTTTCATTGTGAAAGCCATATTTTGTTTTTTCCTTTTATATGTTTATATCCACATTTCCTCTAACTTCTTCGAAATATAATACAATTACATCTTAGAGCAAAAATTGGTTTTCTTTATAGATATAAAAACTTTGATAAAAAACATGATTATTTTTTTTCCTAAATATGCATATTGTCTATTTCATAACCCAAACTTAACATTTTATACAACTCGGGGCTAGTTATATTTATTAAAATAAATTTAAATTAACCTCAATTTTGTACTGACCCCATGGATTAAAGAGTTGCATAACAAAAACTGGTTGGCTTGAACCAGGTCTGGTGTTTTCTGCAAGAACAATGCAACAGAGCATTCAGCATTGGTGATGCTAGTGAAGACCAATGGGCAATTTTAATCGCGCAGTCAACTTGCTATACGCTTTCCACTCCTGCATTGCCTCTGCAAGTTTGCACTATTTTGGAAAACACGTTTTGCCATTCTCCTCATGTTGTGACACTTTGAACTAACATGTGTCAACTTTCAGAACTGGTAATGAATGTTCAATGAGTTGGATGGATCCCAAATAGTGTAGGCAAAGAACTCGCATTAAGACTTTATCACTGTTGTGAATTACATTAGGAAACTGATTTGTCAGTTTTTTCCATTTTTTGCCAGTCTCTTGATGATTTATTATTTGGATCAAAAATCATAACATTCTTTAAAACCTCATCATCAAGAGGTTAAAGATGATATAATTATTTTTTTCCCATCTCATAAAATCTTCTGATACGATGAAAGAAATCATTTGTGTTGCTTTCTTCCATAAGTTTGTGTGTCAGATGGCCTATGAAAAATGATTAATCTTTGTATTGATATTGTATTTTATAATCTTTTTATTGTAGATTATAATCAATGGATTATATGTACGATGTTCGAAGCACAAGAAATAAATAAACTTTGCTATGAATTTTCGAAGAAGTTAACATATTTCTGAATAAAGTTTATGGATATATGGTCATTCTAGTTGAAATATCACATTAAATTGAGTGAATCATATAAAACTGTTTTAAGAAAATACGGTGGACTTATTCTAAGCTTCTCTCTTATCATTTTTAGAGTTGAAATAATCAGTGCAGGCCAATGTTTCAGAATGCATTCAGCACACTGTAGCGTGGCCAACCACCTTGTAAAACATAGCTGCAAGATGTAGTCACTCTCAAACCTAATCATACTTTGGATTTCTTTAAATTCATCATCTTGTTATTCAGATGTTTTGAAAAACATGTAAATATCTCTTGTAAGCTGTTAACATACATCAGGCAATTCATAGCAGGCATGGTAAGCAACATGGCAAGTGTAATGAAGGAACTACACATTCCCTTGTTTTTTGACTCTGGGTACAACAGAATTAAACTCTTCCACCATAGCCCTGTAGTCTTTGCTCTATCTGATCACATATTCAAGCACTTCCAAGAAATACCATCCTCTTCAAAAATACTGTTCACAATTTTGAAAAGTTTTTCTTTGGTTGCTTTACTTCATTATGTGACCACCTTGTACAAATTATTGAAACATTTTAAATTGTTTAATAAGGAATGTTTAAGAATATTTATAAATAAAATTCACATTTTAGTGAAATTAGGTTGTACAAGTTATATTAAATTAACGTGAAAGACATAATTGTGTACTATAATATAGAATATATGCACAGTATTTGAATGATATTTGAAAACGATTGATAATATTAATCACAAGTTATAGTACATTATAATTAGTAATGTCTTAAGGTTATAACAAACGTCTAAAAATTCATTAACATATTAAAATTGTAGACGTTTGAGTCAAATTAAACTTAAAACTATGTTTTTAAAAACAAAGGATGATGTGATCATGCACTTTCGTATGACTATATTAATTTGAGAAATTGATAGGAACAAGATATTAAATTTTGAAAAAAAATAAAAAAAAAAATATATATATATATATATAGAGAGAGAGAGAGAGAATAATTGAATGCCTTTCTTATCTGTATTTCCCTGTTCCTCGGTTACTGCTGCAAGTGCTCCAATGTTATTTATACAACATGTTTCAATGCTACGATGGCATCATCCTCAGGTCAGATATTAAAACAATGTGATTGAGTATTCCATGTTGTGTGATTAAGGAAACACAACATAGAATACTCACATTGTTTTAATATATATATATATTATACCTGCATGGATAAAACAAGGCAGGGTCTATCTATATACATTGTTTTATGTGGACCTACTCTGCTAACTTTTAAAGTCTGGAATTGAAGAATCAATCTATCAAAATAGATATTTTAAGAACCATTTTGCAATAGTTAAAAGTAAAAATAGTAGTTCTAAAGTTAACCTTAAAAAACATAAATATTTTTGAAATTACTCAAAATTCTGTGATAGGTTTTATAAAGTAGGGACCCGCTTTATGGTGTTTTGCTAATACGGCGGTTTACAATTATAGACACGATTCACTATGTTAGGTGCCTGTCTTGCTCTTTTGGTGATTTTCAAGATGTCATCTGCACACTATTGAGTAAGAGAGAAAATTTTAAGGTATTTCTCTCTCTCTTACACACTTTTAATAATCGTTAAATAATTTTGAATGAATATTAGCTATCAATGTATTTTTATTTAAACGAGATAAATGTGTTAGTAAAGGGTTTGAACATCATTAGTAAGTTTGAAACTCGTGAATTGTGTCTTTAAATAAGTCGATGTAAGCTAATATAGTAAATATTTCTTCATGCTAGTATTGGGAACACTCATTGGTAGCAGCTGAGTCACATAATATCTTTGGCAACCATTTTATGTCAATAATTCATTCTGTTTACAGTATTTGTGCACTCAGCTTTTTAAATTTGTTGGATTATTTTTACATACAGTACCGGTACTGAATAATATTTTTTACTTATTATATTGACCTTTAAGTGTAGTAGTAATAAGAAGAGGACTCATAAACCTATTACTTTAAAAACCTAGCTAGAAATAGAAGTGAACAAGCTATGCTTTTGGCGGAGATAGGCTGTAAGCTAGGTTTGGCTCACACAACCTTTAGTACATTTGTGAACGCTAAGAAGAAAGTGTTAAAAGAAATTAAAAGTACTCACCAGTGAATGCTAAACCTTATTACTGAAATGGAAAAACCTTTACTGATGTGGATTTTGAAATACAAATTACTTTGGTATTGGTTTTTAGGCCTGCTATATCACACTTATGATAGTATAAACATGTTATTAGGATTTTATATGCATTTCAAGTTTTAAAAAAAGTTATGTCCTGCATTATAGCAATTTACGTTTTACACCAGCGCCTTGGAACTTAACCCGCCCATTTGTGAAAATGGCAGCCTGGGATTATGTCAATAATTTAGTGTTTTTACAGAAAATCATTCAATTTCACCAGTAAAAATTTTCACAAAAATTTTGCAGCCCTACAATTGTTTTTTAACTGGTTTAAGTCATTCCAGATAGTCTGTTAAGTTTTAAGCTCAACTCTTACGTTCAGCCATACAAATTTGCCTCACTGATTCATACCAATTCCTCTCCAGATGTATAATGTTATATTCTTCCTTGTAATAAAGACTGATGACATGGGCAGCTTTTGTGTCCATTATTTCCCCTGATTTGTTGCATATGTTAATGCAATTTGAAATTTAAATGGATTTAATAAAACGGTTTTTAAATCTGGCAACAATCACTTCATAATCTTAAGCAAAGAATATTTCTTACTAATTTTGACGTGTTTTTATTTTATTAACTTTTGACTTTAACTATGTTTAGGCTGGGCTATTTCACTACTTTCATGTATAGTATTCTTTCACTTTCAGTAATTTTTATGTTTTTAAAACTCTTATTACAAGCCAAATTTAATTACCTGAGATTTTTTATATGTATTTAGTTTTTATTTCCAGCTGTTTTGCTTAGCGAAAACCTTGTGTTTTACTTTACCATAACAACTGTATAATTGACTGACTAGTCAAAAAAAAACTTTTTTACTTTCAGTTGGGCACTCAGCCCATCGTATACACTGAGAGCATGGTGTATGGGGACCCCTCAACACTTGCTGACCAAGGCCTTCACAGCACCACACAGGTGCCTGTGGTAGCCACAGAGAGCCGCAAAGTGGCACTGGAGTCAGAAGATGGGGTCTACAGTGCTACTGGAGAAATTGTCAGCTCGCAAACCATCAGTAGTAAGACGAGGACCGTCGAAACAATCACAGTGAGTTGAACAAACTATATAAATAGATGGAATCAATGTGAATTAGTTTGATTATTTTACTAGTATTTATGGAAATTAAAATAACCTAATCAACTGGTATCTAATAATCATTGTTTAAAATTAGGGATGGAATCTTTAAATCCTTAAGGACATTTGAGAATCTAAGAAAATATCAGAGATTCTTTAAAAAAATATATCATTTTTTCAATTGAAGTTAGTGTTTAAATCTGTAATACCAGATTGGTGGTCTAAAACCAACATAATTATAGGGCAAACTCAACAACCAAGCTTCGGACCAATAATTTAATATCTAACTTCAGGTATGAATATTATGATTGGATTATAAGTATTTTTTAGAACATTTTGTTACTATTTTTATTTCCTATGGGGTTCTTAATTTTTTCCAAGGTTCAGATTCAGATTAATAAAATAGTGAATTCGACTAAATTTTATTTAAAATTATATAATTTAAATTATCTTCTTTTTTAAAAATCTGAAACCTGTTGAGCAGATTATTGAGATTTAGTCCTATACAACATAAATTACTATAAACATTCCCTAAATGGGCCCTAACACTTGAAAATTAAAGTGTCAGCTTCTCTCTAAAACACATTTAGGTTACATCCCTTGAGGCGTTTGTATTGATCTATTGTTAAGTACCTTACTTTATTGATTGATTGTTTGTGTAGTACAAGACGGAGAAGGACGGTGTGGTGGAGACGCGAGTGGAGCAGAAGATCACCATCCAGTCTGATGGCGACCCAATAGATCATGATCGTGCCCTGGCAGAGGCCATTCAAGAGGCGACAGCTATGAACCCGGATATGACTGTGGAGAAAATAGAGATTCAGCAGCAGACTGCTCCACAGTGATGAGGTGAGAACACTGTACATTCACTGATTTGGGGGTGGGAGAGTAATCTTGAGCTCTAAAAGACACAACTAGACCAGGATGCAATAATGTTTTATGCGCTCCTGAATTCAAAAAAAGTTTGTTTTGCAATTATCTCTGTCCTTTTCCTCTGTGCTTGGGTATGCAACTAAATGGTTTGACATATTTCATATAAACTTTAGAGAGAAATTAGGGGTAATTTTATAATGACTGATTTTAACTCTATATAAAAAAATGTTGGCCTCATCACAGGAACACTTAGACAAAGAATGAATGGTCATCATTCAGTACGAGTCCTCCCCAATAGTTGCATTGTTTTCCAGCTTAGTAGGCGGTAACTTGCTCACCAAATCCAGCCCCCCCCCC